>VUJU01001584.1:20809-53287 GCA_009835225.1 Aphis craccivora | reverse complement strand
AATAGTAAATAATTACATTTCATATCATTAGTAATAATAGATAATGTTTTTAAATGAAAAAATGAAAAAAATAAAATAATTCGATCTATTCTTAACATGGTTAATGTAACGCTAATATGAGCAGGTATTAATGTAAAAACTAAAAATGTAAATGTATTGACATGATTTTTAATAGAATCTTTATATTATTTTGTGGTCTAATTGGTCTAAATGTCTTTTAAACATCAAAGGGGCACCAGGACAGCTATGCTGATCAGTTCATCTGCTCATTAATTGCCATAAACTTGTGTAACTACATCTAAGTCTGCGACAAGTACCCACCTACATATTATTACCACCACCCCAAAATATGGTCTGGTCGCGACCAGACTTGAACCCCGTGTTCGGCGCCACTGGATATACCTACCATTGATTAAATATACCTATTGGCTATTGTTAAATTATAGAATAATAGAACGTGTGCAACAGTGTTAATGCAATCATACCTTTGTCCATACTCCTTATTTTACTATAGTCTATAAGTTATGACTAAGGCTCAAAACTTAAAGGAGTTGCATATTGTTCTATATGGTCTCGATTTATAGTAAACCAAGATAGAATTTAAAGCTATACAATATTGAGTTCAAAAATTGAAAATTAAAAATGCATAATTTGCATATTTTATTAATTTCAAGAAAAAAGTGCATTTTTCTTGATTTTCATACGGGAATCACGCATATTAAATATTTTCTAAAAATAATTGATTTTTTTCTTTCTTAGACTATCTATTTTAAATAATATGGTATTTAACTTCACAAGAATAAAAATACATTTTTTAAACTATTTATTCAGTTCAGTAAAATGTGGTTACAGGCCATATATTATTTTTCCATAATATAATATATTTTTGTGCATATTAATAACAACATCACATGTTTTTGATTAATGAACTCTGAATGGATTTGCATATTTATTACATTTTTTGCAAAGGTATTTCACATTTTTTTCATGCTCCCATAACTTCCGAACTTAAATTATGGCTTAACCAATGTCAATAGTATACACATATACCCAAAATATATTATAAAAAGGGATGGTATTTATGGTGGGAAGTTAGTGATTAACCCCTCCCCCTTGAGCTTTTTTTAATTAGTTAATATTTATTATGTACCTATACTATTATATGGTACCTATATTATCTTTGTATAAGTAGCGAAAGTAGAATAACTGGAGTAGCTTCAATACATTAAGACATTGTTGTAAATGTTTAGAAGAAATCATGAATAGATAGGTTTTCAATATTTAATTGTTATTATTTTTTTTTAAATAATGAATTTTTATACTATACTATAATTAAATAAAGGTACCTACAGTTAATTATAATTTACACTCTTTGTATTTCTTTTTTCGTAAATTGCTTAAATTACGGTGAAGATGTTCATAATACTTTATATACCACTCAAAAATATCCCTAATCCGCTTCTGATTAGGTATACGATGATACAATTGCGAGTTACGAAAATGTAACTTACCTATGATTACGATATATATTTGGCTTAACAGGACGATCGGACTCTAGAACGATAAAATTGAACGGGTTTTGCAATAAATCGCTTCTATCGTGTCAAAATCAAAATAATTTGTTAGCCTGCGATTAATCACTTTGTGGCCTCACCAAAACCATAAAAATTGCTACTAAAAATTGATAAAAATGACTATAAATCACTCATATTGCAAATCACGTTCAGTAGCTTCAGTCTCTAATCATTAGTCTTAGTCTTAATAGGTACTGATCAGTGTCTAGTGATTCAGTGGTCTTGTTTTGCTCACGTATTATAGATATCTATACGTACAGTTGAAGTGTCGGTATCTATAATAACGTATGACTATATATAATCGATTTCTGCACCGTTTTAAAATTGCGTTTTCGAAGTCTTGTGGAAAACAATGTCATTCATAACAGTAAGAATATCTGAATAAGATTCTATATTAAAATAGCATTAGACTCATTATCAAACAAAAAACTGAGTTAATTGTTAAATTTATAAATATGAAATTTTTCATACTTTTTCTGAACTTTCCACGCAGTTCGATTGATCTAACATGTCTTAGTATCGAATAATAGTACCCGAACAATAAATTATTTTAAACTACACAAACCTGCAAAAGACCAGTAAGACAGAGATACCTTGAGTTAAACAATAACTATCCGGTGAAAACTAAAATTCGAATCGTACCGTAACTACCATTATTACTATAATACGTTTTATAACAGTATAATATCTACTCTTCTGCGAATAACGAATAATTGCAATATGGCAAACTGATAGGTAAGTAGTAAGTACCACCCGGGGGCTGGGAATAATTCATTTAAATTAGTACATGTGAATTCGTTTTAAACGACTGCAGTCATTGATAATTGATAATTGATTATAAATTATCATCATGAGGAAACGGAGAAAACTAAATTGTACACCGTTAAAAACAACATATAAAATAATAGGTATTCTAGACCAGCGTTTCCCAACTTCTTTTACTCACGGAACCTTTGTAGCAGTTTGAACCTTTTGTGGAACCCCCATATTTTTTCTATAATAGTAATGCATAGTAATGTTTTGTACACTTAAATGAGTGGGTTGTCGGACACTTCCGACACAAGAGTGTCATTAATATAAAAAAATATATATAATTAATTTATATTTCCCAAATGTTTTACGGAACCCTTAGCGCCGGCTCACGGAACCCTTATGTTCCGCGGAACACCAGTTGGGAAACACTGTTCTAGACATCACATGTATAACTTTGAAAATATAATGTCACCTATAATTATTCAATAAATGTTTTAAAATTTTCAAATAGACTCTAATCTGTCGCTAATTTTATTTGTTGGAAAATAAGCCAATATTATAATTATATTATAATCATATAACAATATATTTATATGAGTAGAATACATATTGTGTGATGTGTATTAACAGTTTTATATATTTTTAATGAACATTTATTAAAATAATCCTTACAAGTTATAATATAAACTATTTTTAATTCTTATAATATAAAATTATATCATAAAGTATCCAAAATCACAAAGTATAGGTAGTTAAATATATCGTTCAAATTGAAAGCACTCAGTATTTTGTTTAGTAATAAAATATATAAAATTAAAAGATAATTAAAATTATATTTAATATATAATATATTTACGAATAACGTAATAATTTGTATTTTTTCCACATTATTATTGATTTAACTTTAAGATATAAAATTACCATTACAATCATTATTTGTTTTTAAAATGGTTTAAATAAATACAATATACAAGATTAATATATATATATTTTATTAATAATATCATAATATACTTGTCCGTTAATCAAGTCAAGTCTAAACAAATCAATAATAAAAATTTAAAAAAACAATTTTTTTCATCTTTTCTTAAAGTGCCAATTCTATAAAATAATATTTAAAAAATATATATAACTAACTATAGTCTTTTAATTTGGCACTTTCATAAACATTGAATACTTATACAATTATTAACCATTTGAATTTACAACTCTCAATGTTTTCTAAACACTAAAATAAATAGCACCTAATAATTGAGATTTTTCAGTTTAACTAAGTCCAAAAAATTATTTTGAGCATAAAACATTTTTCATAACATTCTAGGTAACAAATAAATAATGGTAGATACGGATATTTAGTCCAAGATCTTATATAAACTAATTATTTTTTACACGGTATACACGGCTAAATTTGAGGTTGATAATGCTAATGAACAAAACAATAAACAATAATAATAATAATAAAAAAAAAAACTTAATAATAAAACAATCACAAGAATATAATTTTCACCGGCTGAAAGGTTTCTGTGAAGATTCCATAACATACAGAGTGACATCACCATTTCCGAAGACAGGCCGCTGCAGACCACTTGGATGATGGCCTATTAAAAATCCAATGATATTCATCATATACGCAACATAAATAGAGCGACATTGGAAATATCGTTTGATTTAGAGCCATCGACAATACGCATTTTAGGAGACACTGGGCTGCAAATGTTATTTTTGATTTTTTGTTATCAAGCAAAACCAAACCACAAAACAACATACATGTTAGTTAAATTATATATTATAATATAATAATAATGTAGTATCTACCTCAACGATTTGACCAATGACTCCATGGTTGCGTATATCCTGTCGAAGTGTGGACGGTTTTCTGGCTGATATTGCCAGCACTGTAACATAAGACGATAAATCTCTTCAGGTGTTCCTTCAGGAGCAGGCATTCTATAGCCTAATAATAAAACAAATTATTATTTATCATTGATTATTATTAAAAATAACCAATTAACATATTAATATTTTATTGAGATTTGAATACTCTTAAAATCGTTTTGTATTCCTTTATTACCTGTATCAATTTTTTCTCGAGCCTTTGAATTACTGAGACCACTGTAGGGTGTTCCTCCTTTGGCAAATATCTCCCAACACAGTACGCCATAACTCCAAACGTCACATAATGTAGTATATTTACCTATACTCATAATAGTAATAATAATAATAGAAATAATTGCATTTGAAAACTTTTATCTAAACTTTAAGTTGGACTTACCAAAATTTAGAGCTTCGGGAGCTGTCCATTTAATTGGAATTTGTTTCATACCATCAGATACTATATACTCTTCTTCTTCTCTGGACATACCAAAATCAGATATCTTCACTATATTTTTATCATCTAATTTGAAGAGGGAAAATCAAATTATTAGTTTTTTTTAAATCTTACTTTTAGAAAGCCTAAATAAATTACTAGACTTTTTTTTCTCTAAATTATTTGTATAAATAGCATAATTTATAGTTTTATAATTATTATTATAATCTTATTATAATTACTGTTATACAACATTGTTGTTTTGTTTGTATAATACATATTTTAATACATTTATTTAAGTTCTAATAATTAATTGTAGGATGGCTTAGGTGAGGTTGTAACTTGTAAATATAAACACTGGTAAAATGTTCAAACGAATTTATTGCTGAATAATAAAACAATAAAAAATGTATGAACAATAGTTAATAAAACTGCCAAAGTACATGGCGCACACTATTCCTCACATGTAGTATGGACAGTGGTTTACTGAAGACTGATATATAAAATAATAAAATAATAATATGAGGGAAATCCTAGTGATATCGATACATCTTATATTATCTATATTTATTACATAATAAACGCGAATACACAAATTTTATATTATTTTTTTGCATTTTAATAATTATTTTATTATTGTTCAGTCATTTTAGATTCTGAACGAAGTGATAAATGTATTGATTTTACAATATGATGTTTGTGTGTTTTTTTTTTGTTTTTGTGTCTGTGTACAGCATAAATAGTCGAAATAATGCTTCAATTTCAAACTTTGGGGGTGGTTTCCGATGGCCAAAGTTAATATCCTTGGTGTATTCTAAAGGTCAAAAGTAAACATTTTCCAATAATTTTCAAAAAAATCGAGAAAAACAAAAAAAAAAGTGACGAAAAAACGGGAATTTTTATACAAAACCAGTTTTCGACCAAATCGATTTTTCTATATGGTTGTAATTCAAAAACTAATCACTGTAAACACTTGAAATTTTCACCAAATGTTTATGTCAGCGTTACCTATATATTACAGTTAAATTTTCAAAAAAATTTGACTTTTTTTGAATTATTTATAGACCATAGAAATTTTCGATTTTTATGAGAATTTTTTTTTGAAGTATTGATAAAAAAATTTTGGATGACCAAAAAACCTGAAAATTTTATACAAGGTTCTTTATGAGTTGTTCTTATTGTAGCTAAAAAAAATTAAAAATTGTTAATCACAATTTTTTTTTATAAGCGTTTATAATTCAAATTGTTACGAAATATGTCAAAATCGCGAAAATTTGCAAGTAATTTTGAAGTTGAAAAATCATAAATTTTTTTGTGTTAATAACTAAGGATTAAAAATACAACACTAATTTTTCCATAAGTTTTTCTTCAAGTATTTATAGAGAAAACTCGAAGCATCATTATAGGAAAAATTCTAAGTGCGTTTGAATTTTAAATTTTTACGAAATAGCGTAACGATAACAATTTATCCTCAAACGATTTTAATTATTTGTTATTATTCAAAAATTATAAGTCGTAGATACATGAAAATTTTCCACTAATCTAACCTAACCTTCCACCAAAAACTCCATTTTTTCGTCACTTTTTTTGAAAACTGTTGGAAAATGTTTACTTTTGACCTTTATAATACACCAAGGATATTCACTTTGGCCATCGGAAACCACCCCCAAAGTTTGAAATTGAAGCATTATTTCGACTAGTTATGCTGTACACAGATAAAAAAAATACACACATCATTGTCAAATCAATACATTCATCACTTCGTTTAGAATCTAAAAAATAAACGATAGCCAAGTAAGAACACTAGGAACCCCTTTGCTATAGTTAACTAGTTAACTGATAAGGCGTCGAATAGATCACTGAAATTGACGTGATAAATTTGAATTCAATAATATATCATTATACCTATTATATACGAAAAATGATTTTGAGCGGAGACGGTTAGTCAGTTTATGGATTTTCCATTATGTTTTTTGATAGATATAGGCATATAGCTATTAAAATCAAAGAATTTATTTTAATTTTAATATTATATTAAATTAATTAATTTTGTTGTTAAAAATATTGCGTTTATAATATTATTAGTATTTAATCATTATAAAAATATATATTTATACTATAATATTATAATTTAGTAGGCCATCATTTTTCTGGATATCCCCGTACCTCAGATACGAAGTTTGCGTAAATTTTAAATACTTTTAACTCGTGAACTGCTCCTCAAAATTTCGATTTTTATGTATCAAAATACTCCGAAAAATATTCTACTTCATAATAAGAAATAAAAATGTATTTTGCCATTCAAAAAAATAAAATTCTTAAAAAATATATTTAAAAATATATTCTACCTTGGTACATATAAAAGACGATTTTTTATTTCAACTAGAAATTACGTAAAAATATATTTTTAAAAACACTAATAATTTTGAAACATTAAGTGTTGTTCAATAAAAGAATTTATGTGTACATATCAATATTTTTGCATTTGACTATTCGAATAAATCTTTACTAATGTGACCTGCCAAATAAAAAATGTTGAGTAACACTGATTTCACATTTAAATAAAAATATAAATAGTAAAATTGTGTATAAATTGAATGTGCGAATGTTGTCACCAACTCAGGAAAACAATTTTAAAATAGTCAGTAAACTAAATAACTAACTTCATTATTTTACCATGCATCGAAATAACATTGTTCTTCTACTACAAATGCTTAGAAAAATTCAAAATGATATTCTTTATCGAGATGCTATATTCAAAAACGTACCAGTCCCGGTTAAATCGGAACGGTTGGAAACCCTAAGCATACTGCAAAATAAGTTAAAAATGTTTACTAATACCTCATTTCCTTGTACATGATATATATTTTATAATTTATAAACGTACCAACTAAACAGTTTCGAGCAGCGAGATCACGGTGAATGCAGTTCTTACTCTCTAAGTACATCATGCCAGCGGCTGCATCACGACACATTGAGACCAATTGGGTAACAGATAAGGTCTTGGAATTATTTCTTAAATAAGATAACAATGACCCTCCTATAAACGAAAAATATCTTGTTATTAAACATTTACTCAAAAAATAGATAGCACATATTTAACTATGGTAAAAGTTCAAATGATTATTAATAATTTTTTATTAAATCATCAACTCAAATTAAATACTAATATTCAATAGAAAATAATACACCGTATATATTTTAAAATACTTGCCTGCGACTAGTTCCATGACTATCATAATAGGCTGTTTCTGCACACAGATACCGATAAGCTTAACAACATTAGGATGATCATATTGTTTTAAAATACGACCTTCCTGCAGGAATTTCTTTTTATGCTCATCGGGTACGGTAACACGACATGTTTTTACCGCAGCTTCTTTATTAGTAGACCGCAGTCTTGCTTTATAAACATCTCCAAAATTACCCTGAAATCATACAAATAAAATGAAAATAATATTTATAATATACAAATACGCATTTCACATACTCTGCCAATTTTTTCAAGAAGTAAAACATCATCATTATTCAATTCCCAGCGTTCTCTAGGGATTGGTTGTCGAAGTATAGCTCCTGAGCGACTAGTGACTGGTAATGCACTTTGGTATTGATACGTAATAAGTTCTTGAATGGTAGGGAATGATGGTCCTTCAAAACGAAATTCACCCTATATTTAAAAAAAAAAAAATTGTTATAATTATTGACACAATAATTTTCTCTAACTTAGTTTTTGAACGTTTCACTAACCTCAGAAGTGGTTTGAACAATAAAATGCTTATGGCCACCCCAACATACAGATAACACTGTCTGATTTTCATCGTTCCTAGTAGTTTCTCTCACTAAAAAGTCACCTTCTTTTGTTAAAAGTCGAACAACTTCTTCTCTCGGTAATACTCCGTGGAACCATTCTTCTTCTATTAATGATTTAACAGAAGATCCAATCTAAAGTAATAATAATATTAATTATATATATTATAGATACTGTTATTTAAATTATTTAAAATAAACTTGTTGTTGTTGTAAATATCACATTAAGAAGATGATATACTCGAATTTGTTATTTTAGTCTTACAAACGCACAACAAGATAGTTAGCCTATAATTAAAGTAAAATGCAAGAATAATATTTAGTGCTGGACGTAGAATTTTTGCAATTTCAAAACAAGTTATGAGCATTTGAAATTTTGAAATTCTTACAATTAACACACTCGGTAATAACGTAGTATTAAATTAGATAAATACAATGGATTTTGCAGAAAAATTTTAACGTCTTAAAGACAAGATACTAAAAAATGTTGTTATAATTTGTAAGGTTAAAAATTCTTAACTCATTAATATTCATCACATCGCAAACTGTTTAAATAATAATACTAAAAATTTAAAAAGCCAAACTCTATACATTTTTATTCACATCACACAAATTATTAGTAATAATTATAATACAAATATAATATGTTTAAGCGTGTCGTCGAACATTGTTAAAAATGAGTATTAGTCATTCTCAAATAAAAAAAATTTACGTGAACAGATTAAATAAATTATAAAATATTCTATAGAAATTATCATCTTTAGTAAAGTAACTTAATACATTTATGTTAGTAAAAGCTTACCACACTAGGCAAAAAGTTGTTAGAATTATTGTCAGCAACTGGCACAGGCGTGACTATCGGTCGCATATCAACAATAACCGATCCATCATTTCCATCTAAACTGTCAGAATGATAGTGATTACTATTTTCACTGTCTTGTGGACCTACTCCTGAGCTGGCTGTAGTTGTAGTAATGGCACTATTATTATTTTGCACTGAATTTGAATCCATTGAAAGGTTACCATTCCCTGAATTTGGTACAGATTTACGACGGAATGGTTTACGCAAGATGTCTACCAAGCTAGATGTAGCCAGTGTAGTAGCTATAGTCATCATAGATGAAGCTTGACTAACGTTACTTAACGAAGGCCTTTTCAGAGTACCATCAACCTAGAAATCGAATAAATTATGTAGTTTATATTATTAAGTAAAAGTGAAAAGATAGATATAAATTAAAATATAATATTAACTTACAGTAATATCAATATCGTTTATGTCTAATGACGGAAGATCACATCCAGAAGGCAATTCTTCACAACCAATTTCAAAAAGTGCTTTTTTTATAACATCTACTTGCTTTTGTAGTCTATGTTCTTCGCTTTTGAGTTCAATTAATTGTAATTCTCTAAAAAGGAATAAGATTGTATGCAAAAACTATCCTCTTCACACTAAAATATTGTTCTCAACTGTTAAATACAGCATTAACACAAAGCGTATAAGTATTAATATATTTCAAGTACGAAGAGATAAATGGCCGAAGTCCAATTGCCCACGCTATTTTTTCAATACAATATTTTTTTTTTAACGAAGTGGGATAAACATTGAGTGGAAACATTAATATTTTTTATATTTCCAATTTATCAATAATGCGTTTTTATAAGTAGGACTAATATAAATTATACGGCCTGTTTCCACTAAATTTACTAATTTTAAATATCAAATAAACCCAAACTACAAATACAAAAATTACACAAGAATTTAGGTAAATAGTATCTGATGGCTTATCAATGTAAATTAAATATTTTATTGTACTTAAAGACAATAGAGAATATATTACAACTAATCTATATATATATATATGCTATACCATAACAAAATAACTGAACTCTTTTAGGGATCAGTGGTCGACGGACATCCAGATAAATTAAGATACAATTAACAAAGATCAATTTTGTATACCTATAACTTATTATTCATAACGCTTGATTGATTATGAAAAAATGGTTAAAGTAATCATAATATCAATACAACATAATTCGATGTTTTAAATAAAAAATGCACAAAGCTCGCACGTTGACATTTACCCCTCAATATCATCACTTACGAATTATTTTCCGACTTGTTATCTACACTGGTTTCTATAGCGTCTTGGCATTCTTTCAGCCGGGTTTCAAGTTCAGTCATTTTATTGCGCACCCAGTCCATAGTCAGATTGTCAACTGCCAGCTGATTAGCTTGCAAATGTCCAGAGGTATCACCTTGCACTAGCGCGTCATCGAATGAGATCTCAACGTCATTTCGTTCAGTCCTGCAGTAAATAACAAATTATAACACAATTTTTCAGAAAATCTTGGATTCTCGGTAATAGACACGGATATTTTAATATTTATTATCTTTTACTTTTAATAAAACGGAGCTTTTGAAGGTCTTAATTGCTAATATAGTAATATATTATAGTAATACTTATTCGATGGTTTGTTGTTTGTCTGTTATATAATACGAAATTGTTTTGCAAGAAAATTAATGCGCTAAAAATGATGAGGTAGGTACACTTATTATCACAAATGAATATTTAAACTTTAAAAATAATGTGTTGAGCACTACAGCCTAAGTTTTTTTTTATTATTATTTAATTAAGGCATTTATAGCTAGGTAGCTATCCAAGCCTACTGATTTGTATAATTTTTTTCAATTTTTACAATTTATTTTTCTCTTTTTTTAGATAAGTGCGATATAATAATAAAGTATTAAATTATTAAGTATTAGGTTTGAATTAGTTAATTGTCTGAAAGTCTAAACTGAGTACGCCGAGAGAGCGCAAGTCGGGCCACGCATCCTCCTGCATCTCCCTGCTATCGCAACCGGTTTCCCTATGGCAGAGTGACGTTTGGGGATGCGCAGAAAAACGAATTTTGGTTGCCGCCGACTCAGTATAAGTAGTAAAATCCGTCGGATTCCAAACCGTTCCTGTCTATTATTTGCTTATTTCCAAACGATTCCCGTCGAAAAAAGTCTAACAAACAAGTAAATACCTAAACGGCTCCCGTAGAAAAAAATTAAATTAAAGCTCACTCATGTCAGAACACCTAAATTTTTAAAAGAACTAGAGTTCATTAGGAGATAAATTTTCATCTAGGTAGTGAAATAACACGCATGGATTAGGTATTTAAAAAAAAAATATGCTAAAAAAAAATTGCGAAATGCATGATTTTTTTTTATATTTCTACTTATATGTATAATATAAGTACATATGTACATTATATACCAACATTGTTATGTATTTTTTATTATTTTTTAACACTAAAATGTAATATTATTTTAATAAAAAATTCACAATGTATGATTTTTCTGCATACGTTTTATAATTTACTTAGTTTACACCAACAAAATTTTAACCACACTTCTTTTGAGACAATTTTAAGTCGGTATGAAATGAAAATAAACTTGTGTTGTAAAATCCGGAGCCATTCGTAAAATCTTTTTGACTGAAGCCGTTTGGAAATTGATTTTTTTGTAAAACGAGAGCCGTTTAGGAAAATGGGAGCCGAATGGGCTACGACCGTAAAATCAATAATATGCTGTAATAGTATATGACTAATTTCGAAAAATGTTTATGATATGTTTTAGTTTATGAATATTGTATATACAAACATACAATATAATGAGTTAGTATGGTAATATTAAATATACGCAGTCTATTAAAATATTAATATTTAATAATCTTAATTCCTAATGTATTTTGTCAGTCATAGATGAATAAAATAAAATACAATTAAGTAGGTTATCTATCTATATTTATTATTTAATTGGGTAGGTACTAACTTTTTTGTATAGTCGTTATACTCTTCACACGCTTGTATGATATCCGTGCACGATTCCATACGCAAGCCAATCTGTACGAACTCTTCAGACGCCGGATTCCATTGTACGGCTAATTCGGTTAAAGCGTTTTTCCTAAAAATTAATAAGTTAAAAAAATTACAATTATTATTATTGTTTAGGTCAAACGGGAGTTTATCAATTACACTGACCAATTAGCTATGATATTTTCCAACTCTTGTTTATGGTGTTGCATAAATGCTGGCATCATTACTGTCTGAAAATCCTTTTCTGATTCTTGGGCTTCGGCAATTAATAGGACGTATTCATTATGTACAAGATGCAATCGCCTACAAGCCCTTTGGTATTTTTCTCGGACGTCATCCAATTTTCTTCCTCCTCGGCCACCTATTGATAAAAAATATATTAAATAATTAAATAACACAAAAAAATAAAAATAAAATGTTTAAACGTTTTTTTTTTATATTTTAAGAATATTTAACAACAAATAAACTTACTTTTGAAAAAATGTTCTTCAAATCTTGACCTCATAGAACGATAGGTTTCCAAGTGTTTGGTATAATCTGCTTTTTTCCTTGCCAACTCGTCTACCAACTAAAAAGCAGAAATGTAATTGAATAGTATTATGTGTAAGTATGGATTCTTATGTAATGTAATTGTAATTCAATAAAAAATTTTCAAATCACCCAGTTATCACGTTTACCTCCTATAAGTATTAACGTTATGTATAAAATGTTATCGAGTTATAATACAAGCTACGCTAGTGTAAATTACAAAATTCTAATTCAGCAAAAATATTTTAAACATAAAAAAGCGAGCAAGTGGGTACCGCTCTGCAGTACATAAGGTGCCGTGTGGAATGTGGATCATTATTATATCTTATAGGAGTGTTAAATTTGAATTAAATTATAATTATCATTGTATACAAAAACGATTCTGAAAGAAGATGATTTGTCAGCCTATAGGATATAATTTCCAGTGGTTGGTGAAAAAGGTAGTTTATGTTTTAATGGCCTGAATACACCAAAATTTAAGTTCTTTTATAATTATTGTAAGCTAAACTTATGAAAAATCTTGTATTAAATTTTCAACTCTTAGCTACTTATACAAAAAATTTTATGAATTATATACCTACAAAATAATTTGCAAATATTCATGATTTTGACGAACTTTCGTCAATATTTGAACTTCAAATGCTAATAAAAAAAATTGTGCCTATGTATTCTTATAATTTTTTAATTACTATAAGAATAACTTATGAGGAACTTTGTATTAAATTTTCAAGTATTTTGATAGGGCCAAAAAAATTATGTTAAATATTTTTTTAGAAAAATTGAAAATTTCAGTCATCTATAAATAGCTCAAAAAAAGTCAAAATATTTTGAAAATTAAATCATGTAAAGAAAATGTCAATCTAAATAACTGGTGAAATTCTCAAGTATCTACGACTTATACTTTTTGAATAATAAAAAATATTTAAAACCATTTAGGTTAAATCGTTATCGTTACGCTATTTCGTAAAAATTTAAAAATCAAATGCACTTAAAATTTTTTCTATAATGATGCTTCGAGTTTTCTCTATAGATACTTGAAGGAAAAATTATGGAAAACTTAGTGTTGTATTTTTAGTCCTAAGTTATTAACACAAAAAATTTTTATGATTTTTCAACTTCAATATTACATGCAAAGTTTAGCATTTTCGACAGATTTCGTAAAAATTTGAACTATAAACGCTTATAAAAAAAATTGTGACCAACGATTTTTTAATTTTTTTTAACTACAATAAGAACAATTCATAAGGAACCTTGTATAAAATGTTCAAGTTTTTTTAGTCATCCAAAATTTTTTTATCAACACTTCAAAAAAAAAATTCTCATTAAAATCGAAAATTTCAGAACACTGACATAAACATTTGTTGAAAATTTCAAGTGTTTACAGTGATTAGTTTTTTAATTATAACCATATAAAAAAATCGATTTGGTCGAAAGCTGGTTTTGGGTAAAAATTCCCGTTTTTCCATCATTTTTTTTCTCGATTTTTTTGAAAACTGTGTGAAAATGTTTACTTTTGACCTCTATAATGCACCAAAGATATTCACTTTTACATCGGAAACCACCCCCAAAGTTTAAAATTGGAGAATTATTTCAACTAGTTATGCTGTACACAGACACAAATAAAAAAAAACAAAAAACACACATCATTGTAAAATCAATACATTCACACTCCGTTCAGAATCTAAAATTAAAATGATGTGGGGTACATTGTACCTATAACACATATTTATATTATTTATCTTTTTAAAAGAATTGCTTAAAGTTTAATTTCGGTATTGCAATAATGACCTAGGTACCATAAATAATAGGTTCTTACATCCTATTATGTTTTATTAAGATTTCTGAATTTAGATGATTAATTATAATATAAATTCGATAACTAGGCATACATAATGTACCTATCTAATTTAAGCAAATGTTTAAAACAAAACCCCATTCACTATTCAGTTGAATAGTGTGTTGAGTAATCCTACTTAAGTGACAATCTTAATTGAGTACCGCGTTTATCCGTCGATTCGATCGAAATGATGGCCTCAGCGTATTGCTGACACAGCACTTTTCAATTATGTAAAATATATCGTATTACCTAAATATTATCTCTAAGTACCTGTTTTCTATAAATATTATAATTTATAACCATGGGAATAAAATAAATATGGTAACTAAATTTATCTTGTATACAAAAAATAAAATGTAAATAACGAGATGACAAACTTATGTTTAAATATAACTTTGGTCTCCCACACACGTAGTAATACTATATGTCATGGATATAATATCTATACTATATTTAATAGTCTGTATAGATAAAAAAAATTTAAAAAGTATTTCAAGATTTGACCTAATGAAAATATTGAATTTATAATTTTAAATGGCAATGGAAAACATTTCAAAATTAATCGAATTTCCATATTTATAAACACCAACGTATTTGAAACTATTAAGTTTCAAGTTTCTACATCTAGTAATATTTAACTATAACAAAAACCTAAAATTATTTGATAGTAAATCGTTATTTTACGAGTAATTTTTGGATTTCGTAAATATTTGAACTTAGGATAAAAAAAATGTTAATTGGCCAACGTGTAAGTTCTTTTATAATTATTTTAAGCCAAACTTATCGAAAATCTTGTATTAAATTATCAATTTTTAGCTACATATAAAAATGTTTTTATAAATTATTTTAGCTACAAAATAATTTGCAAATATTCATGATTTTGACGAATTTTCGTCAATGTTTGAACTTTAAACATTTAACAAAAAAAAAAAATGTGCCTATGTAAGGTATTCTTATAATTTTTAAATCACTATAAGACTTATTAGGAACTTTGTATTAAATTTTCAAGTATTTTGATTCAGCAAAAAAAAATTTATTGACATTTATAAACAAAAACGAATATTTCAAATGCCTATAAATAGCCTTAAATAAGCGAAATATTTTGAAAATAAAATCATGTAAAGAAAATACCAATCTAAATAACTGGTGAAATTTTCAAGTATCGACGACTTAAAACTTTTTGAATAATAACAAATATTAAAAATCGTTATCGTTACACGATTTTGTAAAAATATAAAATTTAAACGCTCTTAACATTTTTTCCTATAATGACGCGTTGAGTTTTCTCTATAGATATTTGAAGGAAAACTGTTGAATTTTTTAATCTTAGACATAAATAATAAACATTTTTATGAATTTTCAATTACAAAATTACTTACAAATTTTCGCAATTTTGACAAAAATTTGAATTTTAAACGCTTATAAACAACACTAGATTTGCTAAATCAAGATTTTTTTGAAAACTTCTGGAAAATTCTTACTATTGACCTGTATAATGCACCAAGGGAATTCACTTTTCCATAGGAAACCATCCCTGAAGTTTGAAATTGAAGCATTATTTCGATAAATTATGCTATACACAGACACAAAAACAAAAAACAAAATACATCATTGTAAAATCAATAGGTAAATTCATCATTTTTCGTTAAGAATCTAATATCAATAAATGCCTATGAGATGACCTATATAATAGGTAAACTTAATCTATTATTAAAGCTATAACAACGTAAAGTTGATATATGTTGTATGTAAGTCGGAAACAACGCATACGGGTGTGGCGTCCTCTTATAATCAAAGTTACGACGTTACAGTATCTCATTTTTGGAGAAGAGAGGTAACGGCCAGTATAATAAAATCCGCGATAGGAATAGTCGTCTATATTCTATACACACTCTAATATGATGCGCAAAATTAATTGTGTCCAGGCGGTGTATTACTATTATGCAATATGACTTATTATTGCAATCAAATTATTTAAAAGTAAATTGTATAAAATATTTAAGTTTAAAGTTTTTGATATTTTAGATCTAACTGGGCTAATGCGGTATATAGTCGGGACTCAACTTATCCATTATCTTTTTATAGTTTGGACTCAACTTACCACTTTTAAAATGAACACAAGTTATCACGGACCCATTTTACCTAACCCCAAATCAATTACCTCTATAACTATACATATTTAAGAGGATAGTAAAAGTCCAATAAGATAAACACTGATTTAGTTACTTTGTATAAGATGTTATAAATTATAACTAATTAAATAATGACATTTTAATCCCAGTATTAAATAATCAAAAGTATATCAGACTTAAATAAGAGTTTATAGATGAAAATTAGTATAACACTTTAGATAAATCCATCCTATATATATATATATATTAGATTCTTTAAAATACCATTTAATAAACAATTGAAAAATAAATAAATAATAGATATTAATGAGATCTTTTAGTTTAAATCAAATTTTTTTTATAAAGAAATTATATGTATATATATTTTAGATTCTGAGCGGAGCGATAAATGTATTGATTTTACAATGTTGTGTGTTTTTTTTTTTGTGTGTCTGTGTACACGAGAACGTGTCGAAATAAAATTAATAAAAATAAAAAATAAAAATAAATTTCAAACTTTGGGGGTGGTTTCCGATAGCAAAATGAATCTAGTTGGTGCATTTGGGAGGTCATTTTTTGAATTTCACAATAGTTTTCAAAAGCGCCGGGAAAAACCAAAAAAAAAATTAAGGAAAATGGGAATTTTTATGCAAAACCAGTTTTCGACCAAATCGATTTTTTTATATGGTTGTAATTCAAAAACTAATCACTGTAAATACTCGAAATTTTCGAATTTTTTTGAGTTACTTATAGACCACTGAAATTTTTGATTTTTTTGAGAAATTCTTTTTGAAGTGTCGATAAAAAATTTTTGGATGACCAATAAGTTTTGAACATTTCATACAAGGTTCCTTATAAGTTGTTCTTATTGTAGCTAAAAAAAATTAAAAATTGTTGGTCACAATTTTTTTTATAAGCGTTTATAGTTCAAATTTTTACGAAATCTGTCGAAAATAAAAAAATTTGCAAGTAATATTGAAGTTGAAAAATCATAAAATTTTTTGTGTTAATAACTAAGGATTAAAATTATAACACTAAGTTTTCCTTCAAGTATCTATAGAGAAAACTCGAAGCATCATTATAGGAAAAATTTTAAGTGCATTTGAATTTTAAATTTTTAGGAAATAGCTTAACGATAACGACTTATCAATCCTCAAACGATTTTAAATACTTGTTATTATTCAAAAAGTATAAGCCGTAGATACTTGAAAATTTTACCAGTTATTAAGGTTGGCGTTTTCTTTAAGTGATTTAAATTTCAAAATATTTTGTCTTTTTTTGAGCTATTTATAGACAACTGAAATTTTCAATTTTTCTAAAAAAATATTTTTGAAATGTCGATAAAATTTTTTTGGTCCAATCAAAATACTTTAAAATTTAATACAAAGTTCGTCATAAGTTATTCTTATATTAATTAAAAAATTATAAGAATACATAGGCACAATTTTTTTTTTATTAACATTTGAAGTTCAAATATTGACAAAAATTCATCAAAATCATAAATATTTGCAAATTATTTTGTAGGTATATAATTCATAAAAAATTTTGTATAAGTAGCTAAGAGTTGAAAATTTAATACAAGATTTTTTATAAGTTTAGCTTACATTAATTATAAAAGAACTTATATAGAAATTATATCCTAGGCTGACAAATCATCTCCATTCAGAATCGTTTTTCGTATACAATGATACCTATCATTGGATTCAAATTTAACACTCCTATAATATATAACAATGATCCATATGGCACCTAATGTACAGCAAAGCGATACCCACTTACCCACTTTTTTAAAATTTATTCCGATTAATTTTTCCAAGTTTTCACATAACAGTCAATTATTCCGAACAATATAATTTTTCTGTAAATATAACCACGTAAGCAAGTAAATAACAATGTGTATTTTAAATTTCTGAATGTATACATTGATATGAATCGTAGTTGAAATCAACAAATTATAGGTAGATGGAGTATAAACAATAGTTATTAATGTTATTATATTATTTTGTCCGCATAAAATGAGTTATTCATTTACACACGATAAAAATAAAATAAAAACAAATTATAAATTTAAAAAAATAACAATACCTATTTAATACTTGTTTGATTTTTTATGTCTCACCTTTGTTTACAAACTATGAGTTAAGTTTAACTTAACTTACTATCTAACCATATATTAATGATACTACTAGTAGTGTTACTAAGAGGAATCAGAGCAACATACTCATTTTTTTTTTAGTTTAGGTTACATAAAATATTTTAAAATATTATACGGACCGGCATCAAGTCAAAATGAACGGGAAGGTGGAAAGGTCGGAAAAAATGTTAAAAAAATTAAATAATTTATTGTAAAATAACTAAGTATTTATTTTAAATTAATGTGATTTTTGATGTTAGACATTTTATTTGAAATTTAAGTTTTTGCATCAATTCAATGAGTATTTTTGGGCCACATAAAAGCAATTGGCAGGCTGCCGGTTGAGTAATTTGGATCAATGAAAATGCTGACGTACCCAAGCCTGTTCGTTTAGAGCAGCGTTACCCAAACTGGGGTCCGTAATCGTACCGAAGGAGGTCTGCGAACGTAAATTGAAAACACTATGCATATACTATATAGTATATATAAAAACGAAAATTTTATTTTTATTAAGAGGGTCCGCAATCATTTTTACTATCTCTAAAGGGTTTAACAAACAAAAAGTTTAGGAAACGCTGCAGATTTAGGGGACCCAAAATAATACAATTTTTTTTTCTTTTATAATAATTATAATTTGTAAATTTATAATATAACCTATTCAATTATTATAATTTTAAATTAATAAAATATACAATAATATTTTTGACCTCCCTATATAATGACTGAATAAGAGAGGGGAGAGGGCTCTAAGAATTTCGCTAACGAGACCAAATTTTGAAGTTACGTCACTAGGTACTACAGATTGTTATTGACAATATAATATTATACTTATTTGTCCTAAAAATAATATGATACACGTAGATAATAAATTAAATAATTGCATAGTTGTATTTGGCACAAGTTATAAAGTTATAAGAATAGCACAAAGATTGATCCGTGTAATTCAATATCGTAACATATACCTACCAAGTGAAATTTCTACATGATATCAAATATTGATATACAAATAATATAAAAGTACATCGTATACACTCAGTGTCTGAATATAAATATTATACATATTTTATTATCATTCGTACGTGTTAATGTAACTATTGGCTATTATAGCAATTTAATTTATGCTATTAGAACTATACTAACAACATAAATAAGTGTCAACTGTCAAAATATTGCGAGATATTGTATGTCCATGCACAATATAATCTATAGGTATTTATATAATTGCATATACATAAATATGTCGATCAAAAACATTTCATAGGTATATTAAATGCAATAATACAATATATATACTAAGGCACTAAGTATATTATACTTATAACTCTTTTTCTTTTAAACTGTCTTTAGTGCACGTTTTTTACAAAAATGTATTTATATATTATACGCAAATAAATTATTAGTCGTATACTATAAAATTCAATAACTAATGAATGTAAGCTATTAATCAAGTAAGTAATAAATAATATAAAAAAATAATAACATTATAAGCTATACACAAAAGTTTTGAAAATATTATCAAAACATATGACAATTTGGGAAATACAAATAAATTAGGTAAAAACTTCTTAACATTCTTAGTAAGTTGGTTCGTATACACTTAATGTCTATAATCTATGTATATAAACGACAAATAAAATACTGAGGTAGCAGCAGAATATAAAGTGTAATATAAACAAGGCGAAAGATTAATAACAACTGTAACAATGTGTGTGTGAGTGTGTGTGGCTCTAAGTGAAAATAGTTAGTGTGAACTAGTGACATAGGGCAATCGAAAGTGTTGCGAGACAATATTACACACGTAAAGCTTTCCTCTGAGTAGGGTCGGGCGAACGTACAAGAAACCGCTACTGTCTAGTTGCATGTAACAAACCTAGTCCCTCGATTTAACCAGGTTAGTATATGCATATTATGAACTTGTATCTATATAATATAACAAAAAATCGTTTGCACACATAATAAAACATAGGTAAAAAATATAATAAAATAAACTATATAACGAGCGGCAATAACCACAGAATACACAACGTGTGTGATATGTGCAACACGCGAGCTCAATGGCATTTCCGGAGAGTGAAACGGTTTTCTAGTGCGCGTGGTGAACGGTCTCATACAATCGGAGGTTAATACGTCAGACGGTACTGAATTGCCAGTTTTTAACTCGTACAACTGATAAATAAAATATCTATAGAATTGGCTTGACACGCTACCGCGTGTCTAGATTTTGATTGAGCGCGAGTATGCGACGGAATGAAGTTATGAAAAACAACAAAAAAAGTCACTTAGATTTTACAAACTCATATAACACTAAAAACTCGCATTGCCCATTCAGTTTCAGCATTTCGGTCCTAATCATATTTTTTATTATCAATACAGAATTATTATTTAATTATAACCACTGTGCTGCACGATGTCTTTCCAATGACTACAACAAAAATAATAAATAATGATATGATGAATATATAATATTATAACATTCGCGGCTAGAACGCGATATAACTCTACTAGTTAATATAATATATTATATCTTAGATTTTATTATTGTGATAAATTTCATTCTCCTTCATCAAAAGACCGTCTCTTGTACGCACGCACGCTCTTTTTCTCTCTTTCTTGCCACACACACACACTCATATGACACATGCACATTTATCGTACTTATCGTCCTATACACACGATGGCGTAACGCAAATCCATCACGGCACTATTTTTTTTTTACCGAATGTGACATAGACCTCCCAGCAAATCTGTCTCCTTAAAGAGGAAGAAGAACACTGAGCACTGAACAACACAGAGAAAAAGAAAAAACACAAACACAGGACGTCAATACGATACGTATATGTACTACGTATAATGTATATAGTATATATAGTTTTATATACTATATAACATTGGCCTTGAATGCAGTGCGGCGGCGACGACGCACACGCCTCGTTTGGACACGGTCCCCATTGTTCCAAAGAACGAGAAAAAAGACGGTACAGTGGTGACTATACTCTGTGAAACTGCATGTATATACATTCGTAGTTATTATATTATACATTATTATAAACGGTGAGATAATATGATGATGAGAACCAAGATGGAAGAGGAGGAATTACGTCTTTTTTATACTTATCATATATTATTTCGTGTTTACGCACCGGAAAAGACTACAGCCTACAGGCCGCTACCATCACCGAAATAGCGAAATCCGTATAATATTATGAATTTTGTGTTTATAATGCATTTTTTAATAGACGGCAAAAACAAACCACAGAAATTCGACACAAGTATATAAATGTATAATAGTATAGCTTTGCAAGTATACGAATTGTCAAGTGGTGTATAATATGTATATAGGTACTGTATATTATACATTCATTGCTGTGAAATATATTATAATATATTAATATCACTATTATTATTATTGTTAATAAATAATATACAAACGAAAATGAATCGTAAACCGAAAGGAGTAAAATAATAATATTATTTATTTGCATATATTTACACGTTTTATAATTCAATCGCCAACAAAATGCCATACGGTTTGACGCGAAGTAGTGATAACGGCGTTTCGCACTTAGTTCGATTTTCGCCACCACGGTTGCACCCACATCATTATGAAAATTATATTGTGCAAATAAATATAAAAAACGTGGGCTTACGGGATCTTCACACTTTTCAACTTTAAACTGAAAATTGAAGGTTTTCCTTTTTATATATATAATATATTTAAAAAGAACAAACCCATTCGTTTCGTAAGTAGTATTTTTTAGTTTTTAAAATCACGGAACGCCAAACAATAATATTTTTTTGTGCGGAACCCCTATGAAAATTATCTTCAAAAAACGAAAAAAGGAGAATACATAAAATATAGTGAAAATTGGTAACATTAACTACAAGCGGAAGTGTTAAATGAACTCTAGGGTACTGCGAAACACTGCAGTTTAAGAAACTGCGTCAGTACAATAAAATATATATAGGTAGGTTTTAGGTAGTTATAGTAATTTATTATAGATTAAAACCTGATGCGCCACAGACGTGCTTCAGATAATAAAATGACGTTTACTTTTATCCAATTATTGGAGATTTGGAAAATTTTATTTTTCCAATATTGCATGCACACACCAAATTAATAATTCTATTTATAAAGCATCAATTGAAATGTTAATTCCTAGTTTATAATTAAAACTTTATTATTTAACTAAAATACATTTAAAAACATTGAATTGCCGATTTAAAATGACTTAATCATAATTCATAACACATTTTTAATATGATCAAATAGGTTTATACGAAAACATTAAAATTATTTATCATTACTCGAATTGACAGAAGGGAGTGTACGGAACATGATGCTTATTAGTTATTACTGCTAACAGTAAAGTTCTACTAATAATTTTCATTGGAATGGGGCATGAAAGAAATGTTCTTTTGGATTAAGTACTTTTTCAACATACAATTATTATTGATTTGACATAATAGGTACAACCACGAACTAAGATATTATCTTAGTCAATAGTCCGTGGGTACAAATTATTAATTTTGAGCTTCATAAAATGTTATTGAATAAGATTTATATAATATTCATTTTGAGAATTATATCTTAAATCATATTATAACATAATATAACACATTACTGATAACAACATTAAAATCGTTATAAATTGTTAATTTAATATGCTCATAGTTACCAACAGTTATAGGGTATATGAATTAATATTATAAAAAATACAAAATGTATATAAATTGATTACATTTTTTTTTCCTTTATTGTTATACACACAATCTGTAGGTACAATAAGTGTATTGGCTAAAATAAAATTTACAATACATGAATAAGCTTGATAAAAGTAACCACCCAGTGATGACACTTTCAAGTGAGGTTATACATTAATTTTTACATAATAAATATATATATTAAGTTAACGTATCTCTACACCAGTGCCTTGGAGGATTACCCGGAATACCATGTGATGAAAGAGATTTAATTAGAGGATTGGAATGAGTCGCTAGCTGATTATGGAATCTTTTATAATAATAAGTTACAGCTTTTTCTTTTACAATTTTGATTTTCAGGTCTGTGTGAAGAGTGTGATTTGAAACATATGGAGGGGGGGAGGGTACGTTAATTTTCTTAATGCAATATTTTGAAAAGCCTGAATACGATTTAGATTTGATTTTTTAGCATTTCCCCACAGTTGGAGACCATAAGTCCAAATGTGTATGGTGAGGGATTTATACATTATAGTAGTTTTATATTTAAATGTGTGTGTTTGTTTGATTAAAATTTTAAATTAATTTTAAATTTTAATCTGAACCAAAAGGTAATTGACCATTGTTTAAAAAATATTTATTTTAATTTGATATTAAAAGTATTTAACGCTCATATAAGTACAGTACCACAATGAACTAATTATTTTTCTTAGATTATCTAAGTATATATATCGGTCTGTGTAAAACAATTTAAATGAAATTCAGTTTTTAAAACCATTAATAGAGTTCCTCTCTTCTTAATCGTTACCAATACGATACAAATACGAAAACTGGTCATAGTTATTTGAATATAGTTAGGTATAAATTACACAACAATCGAAATCATAAAAAAATTTCCTTAAATGGTTTTATTTAAATTTTTTTTTTTTAATTTTGCCATACACAATATTAGTATTATTGCTTATTAATTTATTATATTATAATTAATTTATAAATATTATAAAAACGAATTGCCGTAAAAATATCATTTTTGAGTGTACGATGATGTACCTAGCAAGCATCTACTATTATATGGTTCACAAATTAACTAATTTAATCACAATTTTAATTTTAGATTTTGAACGGAGTAATGAATGTAGGTATTGATTCTACAATGATGTATGTTTTTTTTTGTTTTTGTGGCTGTGACGTCTGTATACACCAACTCGTCGAATGTTATACCTATCATTTGTTATAGTTAAAAATTACTAGTCGTCGAAACTTGAAACATACACCAGTTGTTAAATTGGCATTATTATGCGAAGTCCACTCGATTCTTACCATACAGCAGAGCGTTACCCACTTGATCACTCTTTTTTACTTTTTGTTTTATAGTCTTTTTAAGTTTTTCCTTGTCATACTAAAAATAGACAGTCAACAGTCATCATATTTTAACGTCCCATCGACTTATATTGTCTTTCTATATCCCCATTACCTTTATGTAAAAGTTCCGCTTATTTTTCAGTTGAAGTACCCAAATTTCCCAAGTGGAAAAGTAAAATATTATGTTCAATTTAAATTTAAAAAATGTGATACGGCCCACGATTATGATATCAAAAACTGAGTACCGACAAGGACTATTATAGAGACCCTCTACAAACTGGTAGAATCTCACATTATGCTTAATACGGTACAAAACGTCGTACTACAGTTGACAAAAAAAGCCACAATCTTCATTTTGGGTCATCAGACGTACATATCAGATATAAGACACATATTTATTAGTTATATAATTTTGAAACATTTCATCTTTCATCATATTTGCTTTTGTGGTTTGAATATGCCGTCATTAAGCGTTTGAGGTTAAGTCAAATACGACTGTGAACTTGTTGCAGATATTGGACCATTTTTATTAAGTTAATTATACACTTATATTTAATTTTATTATTAGAAGGGATAGTACCTAATAATTTAGATGAATTAACTAGTTGTGTACGTATTAAGTTTTTAGTTCTAAGAGTTAAATATAGATAACATGAAGATAATATAAAATGTAATTCAACGTATATTCGATACGATATTTCGTTACGCGTGGAATTTAATTAGAAATTGTCGCAATAACGTTGGCTGCGGATAATATGCGAATACGCAATATTTTACTTTTTAATATATAATATTTGTTAGTTGTTACAGACAATAAGCCTAAATTTTAAGAAAACGTTACATGATAAATAAAAACTGTCTTTAAATTTAATTTAATTGAGTATATACAAATCTATAATAGGTATTATTCAAGAATTAAATTTAAAATATAATATTGAATCTTAATTAATAACGTAGGTATGTATTGTTTTAATTTAATATTACACTGAGTAAACAATTTGTAAAATAACTACACACGATAAAAAAACAAACCAATTTCAGCACATAAAAATTAGAAAATATTTCATAGGTCGGTAAATCACTTAGTTTAAAAATGAATTTTCACTTTTCAGTAACTTTTACTTAAGTAAAAGGTATTTTTTTTTTTTTTTAATTAGAATGATATGTTAATTTTTAGTGCTTTGATTTATTGGAAAATAGTATTATTTCAGTTCTATTCAACGAAATTCTAACGGTAACAAAAAACATTTCTCCCATGTTGTCGTAGAAAACATTTGTATCGCTGACTTAACAATGCATTGAATAAGTGTACACCATGAGTTCTGATTACATAATATGCAAACTACGATATTACTTTAAATGATGAATTTATAAATTATTCCAAACCATTAAAGGTACATTATAGGTAGATACATATATCGTATTAAAATATAATAAGCATTACTCATCCTAAATTAAAATTAATAAAAATATATTAGTCAGGTTAGGGTTAGATTAGGTTTTGAAAACAAAACAGCATGCGTCAAATATTATAAACAAATGGTAATATGTAAATTCCATAAAAGAGTAAAAATAGGACCATATTATAAATAGATAACACCTTATGGCTTATACCTTAAAATAAATTAAAAATTTCATAGCGTATAGAAAAATTAATAATATTATAAGTAATATTTAAAAGTTTTAAGTTACCACAATAATGATTAAGATTACAACAAAATAATATAAATAATATTTATAGTTTAAATAAGGGATTTCATTTAAATTTGAACTTAAATGTCTAAAAAATAATTATCTATATATCTATTAAATTTTATAGTTTCAGTATGAACTACTTATAACCTGCACTAAATTTTCAAATCTTAGAAAAAAACCAAAAATTATTTGTTAATTTTTGAGATTTTGACCAATCGTATCAAAATTCTAAACTTAAACACTCATAAAATGTTTTGTGACAAGAGATTATGGATAATTTTTTAAATTAAAAACTTATAACTCACTTTGTATTTCTACCTAATTTTTATTCAATATTTATAGAAAAAAAAAATCTAAAATTTATCATGCCAAGCTAAAATAGCTAATTGGTCGTAAAAAAATATATTTTAAACATTTAATGAAAAGTTCAAGTATCTACGGTTATATAAAATTGTAATATATTATAATATTATAAATTAAATTATATAATTATAATACAATTATTTTGTATTGAAAAAAAAGTATTGTAGGAATTAGCAATATAGTAATTAATAATTGATAATAATAAACTTCATTAATAATAATAAAAAATAAACAGAAAATAATTGTACCTAAAACAACGTTAACTGGTTTAAAATATGTATTTTAATCATATAGATATACTGTATTTTCTATTTTGAATAATATTATGTATGCATAGTTTAAATTTTGAATAAGTACTAAAACAACTCTACTCAAAAATTAAATTTATTTTTAACTATATATTATATTGTTGATTTTTCTTATTGTTTAAGGACCTTCAAAAATTATTCTTCGTTTAACATATTTAATTTACATACTCATATTATATATTTATAATTTTCTAGGACAGATTTAAATGTTATCTCAGACTTAATGAACATTATTTTCCAAGAATATTTTAACAAGGATAAATGTAGGCCATTTATGATACTTATAAGTTATAACAGTATGGAATAATATTGTGTAGCCAAATTATTATCATTTTTATTTATTACTATGCATAATTAATGAGTTACTATACAGTAATTTTTATATACTTTAATTACTCATTTAACACTTATAAGAATCTATAATTATACCTACGAGCTTTTAAAGTTATATTTTTGATTTTATAGTTTATAATCTATTAAATTTTAAACTTTATATGAGCACTATCTATTTTGCTGTCCCATTCTGTAACTAACTAAAAAAAATATTATAACCAGTACTTATAATATAAAATTCAATTTTATCTAGATATTCACCCATACATAAAAATTGTGAAAATTATATATTTAGTAAATAATTTAAGAAGTATACCCATTTCAGGAAATTTCCAAAAATAATATTTTAAAAGAAGTTATAACGCACCAAATTAACTTATGCAAAAAAATATTGATATTTTAAAAATTTCTAAAAAATAAACTAATTGATTTAGATAAATATTTTTACCATCAAAATGTTTCTTTTAATTAAATTTAAATTATTTTTATTTTTACTATTAAAAATAAAATTTTTTTTATAATGTACGTGTAGCGCAAGTGTTTCTTAATAATAAATAAAAAATATTAATAAGGACAAAAGTTATTCTAAAAGTCAGTTCTATCTGTTACACCTCGTAAACATGCAATATACATTTTATTATAAAAACAATTAAAATATATGAAAAAAATCAACACTTTATTGAATATTCATTTTATATAACACTTTTAATCCAAAATATTATTTTGCAATTAAAAAGATAAAACAATACTATTAAAGCACAATATGTTATCTGTTTATAATAGTTTATAATAAAGTATATGATCGTATAAAAATAAAATAATTTTATTCATAAAAATAATAAAATTTTCTAAAACATTACAAATAAATAATCATAATAATTGTTTTAGTAACTTAAACTTTAATAATTGATTTCTTGAAATATTGATGAATTTAAATCATTACCATAATTACCTTTTACATTTCTGTGATTTTTTTTATGGAAAATTGATAAACATTTTTATCTAAAACGTAATACCTAAGTGAACAAGACAATAGCTGTTATATATTTATACCTACGTGAAATTATGTAAAATTTTTAATTTGTTTAAAAATAATCTATAATTTTAAAAATAATTTTGTCAAAATACATAATCTACTGTCAATAATATTTTTACCTAAATTATTTTTATTTAACTTTCATTAAATTAAACAATAATAATTATTATTATTTTAATACAGGGTTTTTTCTCTATTTATTCAATGGTATTAATGGTAAACATTTCAAAGAAAAATATTTAATAATTATCAATACTATCTTAAGATACTTATAGAGAACACATTTTTTTATCATTCAAAAATCGTATAATAAATGTTTGATTCGATGAAATAATTTTCAATTGTTTTTATGTGTATAGTGTGACCTAAACGATGATCAGTTCACTGTAATAAACTAGATTTATATATTATTATCTGCGACATCTTAACTTGGTCACACTATAGGTAACCTATACACAATTAACAACTGAACAATTTAAACAAGACTAATTTATTGTTTCTGATTTCATTCTTCAGGGTCTAACATTTATAAAAGTAATACACTAAGTAACTAACATTTAATGAATTTACTTCTAGGTATATATACAATAATGTTAACTATTTTATGTAAAAAGCTGTTTTTGATATAAATAAATAATGAATATAACATCAAACGGATGATTGAAAAAAATTTAAATTAAACCTACAGTTTTTTGAATAATAAAAATTAAAGTGGATTTTCGCAATTATTCAAAACTTAACTAGTTCAAAATTGTGTTAAATAAATTACTTATAGATTATTTATGTATAAAAAAAAAGGTAGTCATGTAAGTAACGCTCTGCTGTTCGGTAGGTATCGAGTGAAACTCGGTCATTATAAATTATAATGGTCGATGGATGTTTTAAATTTGAATGTAATGATAGATATCAGGTATAAGTACGAAAAACGATTCTGAACGGAAATAATTTGTCAGCCTAAGATGTATTTTCCACTGGTGAAAAAGGTGATTTATGTTTTAATATGACCCGAATATCCTAAAATTAAATCATGTACAGAAAATTTCAAATTTTAAACAACTGATGTATGTTTTAAGTTTCGACAACTAGTAATTTTCAACTGTTTATACAAAAATCTTTAAAAGTAAATCGTTATTTTAAGCGTGAATTTTGGATTTCGAAAAATTTAAATTTAAGATAAAATTTTTCAATTGATCAAAGTTAGACTTCTTTTATAATTATTGTAAGCCAAACTTCTGGAAAACCTTGTATTCAATTTTAATTTCTTAGCTACATATTTATCATTTTTATACATTTTTAACTACAAAATAATTTGCAAATATTCAAGATTTTGTCAAATTTGAACTTTAAAGACTAATAAAAAAAATTTATAGCTGTATATTTTTCATAATTTTTGAATCACTTTAAGACTAACTCATGAAAAACTTTAAATTCAAATTGCAAGTATTTTGATTCAGCCAAAAAAAATTTATCGACATTTATAAACAAAAACGAATATTTCAAATGCCTATAAATAACCTTAAAATAAGCGAAATATTTTAAAAATTAAATTTTTTAAAGACAATTTTAACAGCTGGTGAAGGTTTTAAGTATCTACGATTTATACTTTTTGAATAATAACAAATATTTAAAATCGTTTGAGGATAAAGCGTTATTGTTATGCGATTTCGTAAAAATAATGGCTCATATAATATATTTTTTTTTATATAATGACGATCGAGTTTTCTCTTTAGTATACCTATAAGTATATAAGTATAGCTACTTGAAGGAAAAACAGTGGAAAACTTTGTATTGAATTTTTCAACTTTAGATATAAATTCTAAAAATTTTATGAATTATAAAATACAAAATTACTAGCAGTTTTTTTTGATTTTGACTTATTTTGTAAAAATGTGAACTTTAAACGCTTATAAAAAAAATGAGATTAACGAATTTTGATTTTTTTTTTTTTTTAACTGCATAAGAAAAACATTATAAACTTTGTATTAAACTAAATAGTTTTCTTATTTGAATATATAAGCTATTTTTGAATCGGACTAGAACCTAAGATTTACAATAATTTATACAGATAAATAATAAATAGGTATAAATTTTTACTATCAATATTAATTTTAAGCGAAAATGGTGCAGAGACTATTAAACCCTTAATCCAAAAAACAAAATGAATAATAGTATAAAACAAAATAATTCAAGGACGAAAGTGTCATCAGTGGGTTGGTTTCTTCATTCAAAATTTTCAATTTTCCTGTCAACTAGCTCATAATCTTATTGTGCCGATTGTGTATAGTAAATTGTAATAAAGTAAAAATTATATATTATATTAATTTCACTCATAGAAAAAAAATTAACACAAACATGAGTTCAGGTTGTTTTATATTAACAAGATTGTACATTTGTACATACATAATTTATTATTAGTTGTTGATATTGTATACAATGAATGTTTAGAAATGTGGTATTATCATGCTATATCATTTATATAATACGTTAAATATCGAAATATTTGAAGACAAAAAAATCAAATCAACAGAAAATAATTACCGCTTATTTAATAGTTAAAGATTAAAGAAACATATAGAATATAAAGAAAAAAATATATATATAAACATTAAATACAAAATAATAAATTATCTTATGAATAGACATGTTTAAATTAAATTTTATTTGACAAATAATTTAGGTCATGAAATAAAAATAGGTAAATGTAAACTGAAACTGTTGTCACAAGTGCGATGCGCCAAGCCAATACATTGTTTGGAAGTTTGGCAAAAATATGAACCTATGCAAGTGAAACAGTTAGACACAAGAAAATAAAACCAATTATAATTTCGAAACATCCGCGTGTATAAAGATTGAATATTCGCATGTTGAATAATATACAATTTTAAGTATAATTGGCTTAAATAATAAAGGCACCTATATTTTAGCCCTCGGGTGTTACGTATTTTTATACCATTTGTCAAAAAGCTGTTTGGGTTTGGTATTTACTTTTAAAAGAAACATTTTTTAAAAAATTGAGTAAATTATAACTTATAACTGCCAATAAATATAAAATATATACTAATACACAGTCTTATTGTTTTCAGTAAGTATTGAATTTTAGTTTTTACTCAAGTATCATATAAAATATAAAAAAGCAGGTAAGTGGGAACCGCTCTGCTGTACATTAGGTGCCGTATGAATCATTATTATATATTATAGTAGTGTATTAAATTTCAATCCAATGATATCATTGTATAAGAAAAACGATTATGAACGAAGATGATTTATGTCAGCCTAGGACGGCGGTTCCCAAACTGTGCTCCGGGGAGACCTTAGTGCTCCGCAATGGCTTACCAAAGGCTCCGTTCGTAACACCACAACAATTTTTAAAATTGTTCGTTATTGAAAATGCATATAAATTTTATGAAGATTTGAATGCCATAATTCACCGTTATGTATCCGATACCTAACCTGTAGTATAGTGCGTAAAATCCCGATACGAATATTATATACAATTATCTAAATTTATAATTTTAGACGTTAGATATTTCTTCGGGGCTCCACGAGAAACTTCCATTTAAAAAAAAGACTCCGAGGATGAAAAAGTTTGGGAACCGCTGGCCTAGGATATCATTTCGAATGGTTGGTGAAAAGGTGGTGTTGTATTAGGCATTAGGCTTTTTTTATCAAAATAAGAGATGTTAGTACGTAAGAATTAAGTTAAGAAAAGAACTATAGATAATAAGTAAAACGGCGAAATTCAATAAATAAATTAAATTAAGCAA
>VUJU01001584.1:0-20759 GCA_009835225.1 Aphis craccivora | reverse complement strand
GGAAACCACCCCCATAGTTTGAAATTGGAGCATTATTTCGACTAGTTATGCTGTACACAGACACAAAAAAAAAAAAACACACACATCATTGTAAAATCAATACATTCATCACTTCGTTCAGAATCTAATATTATATATCCTTGAAAAACTAAATATGAATTCGATAAAATTGATACTAAGTAATTAATAAAATATAATATCTTATCTAAAATCAAAATAAAATATTGTCTGAAATGTTAAAATAAATTGTATTTAGAGATATTAAATATTATGAAACTTAAAAAGATACAAAGATACTATTAAAAGATACTAATGTAATATGTACTTTATAAAAAATAAAATAGTCAGTATAAAAATTAACATAGTTAATCAATAGTGTATTACAACTTGGAATAATCTTAAATCTTAATTTGATATCATATCTTAATTTAATAAATTCCATCATATTTTTCTATCACAACCATATTATTAAATTATTTATCTACTGAAATCTATTTACTCGAAAAAATTTAAGAATTCTAGCATCGTTAAAAGGGAACTCATTTATTTTGATGGTACGTGAAGTAGATGAACATTAATTGGATACAGATTATACTAACCAAACTAGGCACCTACTCAAGACTGCTTTGTGTAATCATCATTGTCTTTGAAGTGAAATTTAAATTGTTCTATCAATGCTCTAGCATATGTCATTAGAAACACGCAGCGCATACCGATTCTACTCATTACAGATATTATTGTAGCATGGCGTGTTCTAAGAAAAATCAAACCCGTGGGTATAATTTGAATATATAATAGTTATTTTGTGGTTGTTACGTATTCAAATTACATAGCTGTAAGTAGTATACCATTTACCATCGTTTTTTATATAAAAATCTGTAATTTATCGGTTTCTTAATATTTTAAAATGTTTATTAAAATAATACATAATATATATAATTATGTGTTAGAATATTAAATATTAAAAATATCAGAAAATGTTTGTATAGATAACTTGTGATATAGGTATAATGTATACTGATTTATTCAGCGAACAGATTCGCCAACTTCCTTTTTCAATAATTCAGAAATTAAAAATATGATGTTTAGAATTTTCAAATAAGTATATACTATTATAATAAGTCAATTTGCTAAAATAAAAACATTCGCTACATTGATTCTGCTGAAACTACATCTGGTATGCTGTGCTTTTATAAATGGAAAAAACATATTATACGGGTATGGTGTGCTCTAAAGTATACTTAAAAATTTAAAAATCATATTTTTGAATAACACTATTATTGAATAAATAAGGGGTGAGTATATACTTGGTGAATCGATTTGTATACATACTCCTTCATCGTCGTTTTCCAATATTATGCAATCATTAAATTTAAACACATTTTGACTTTATGTATAATTTACAATGCATATGAATCATTAGTGTTATGATATTATATAGTTATTGTAATTCCTTATAAACATACATTGGAAGTAAGTAAAATAAATAAATTTAAAAAAAAAATAAGATAATTTAGACACAATCACTGACACTATTATATTTTATTTAACGTTAAGTACATAGACATATATATTATCGCTTGTATGGATATTATTATGTGCTAATTTGTCGTTGGTTTCATGCTATGATATTTTTTGAAAAAAATAATATTAATAAAATATACTGAAAATGCATTATGTTACAAATTTACAGTAGGTAGGTCCTATATTAAAAAGATGATACTAATAAAACGGCTGTATTAAATGTACAATTGGTTTAACTATAAAAATATATTAACTTTAAAAATACGATAGAAGTCTTTCCATAAAATAAAAGAAAAAGAAAAATTTAAATAAAACATTATAAAAATATAAATATAATACGAAATACAAATGTAACATATAACTAGTATTCTATAATTCAAAAACTTTAATTTATATATAAGCAATGAGTTCCAGTATTTACAGAATAATTTAAATGACATAACATCATTGAATACTAGTATTATATTTACATACCTATATGACAAAACAATGTTGATTTTTTTTTATCACAAATATATTTTTCAAATAATAATTAATATTTTATAAAATAATGGAATACTATGTTCTAAATGTTTTCTCCTTATGATATGGCGTTATCAAATTGTTTTTTTAAGCCATTTCATTTACAAAAAATAATTTATAGATCAATTGTTGGTATACTTAAGGTCACCCTACGGTGAATACTATTGTAATGTATGTACTCTAGTAAAAGTCTAATGCGTTATCTACATACTTAAGTGTTCTTATTGTCTATAGAATATCAGAACAATGTAGTGTACCTCAGTAGCTCAAAACCACTTGCGTAAAAAAAAAAAATAGTTTTACAAAATAAAAACACACGATTCTGTTAAAACTACAAATTGAAAAAAAAAATAATTTATCATTCTTCACAAGTCTAGGTGTTGGATTGAATAATATTCATACCTTTAAGTTTGATTATAGGTAAATTTACTCTTACATTAAAGCTAATAACATAAGATGAATTTTGCTGAACGCAAATTGTCTATGTTGTGTTTATAGAATATGGATACATCACATGCGATAGTGGCATCTTCTTGAAATATTATTATATTGTAAATAAAAAAAAGGAAAGTTATTTTAATACTTATATTATATTATTTTATATTTCAATGGTATATTCTACCTATATACGTAATATATTTATAAAAAAAAGAATATTACTCAATAATTTAGGTGAACTTCCTAGTCATATTAAATCAAAATGTGATAAATATATATGGCTATTTTTCTGCATATATACATATATAATGTTACCTGGTTGTGCGAATGTAAATTATATCTTTGATCTTATTTAAAGATAAATATGAAAGTATCGAACTTTAATAAGAGAATATTATTTTAATTTTATAATATTGTATATTATTAACCATTAAGTTAAGAAGTTAAGTTCAAAAACATATTTGGTTAGGAATTCAAAAAAATAAAATACGCTTTTATTAAACACGTGACATCAGTGCACGTGATCAGGAGATAATACTAATGTATTATTATTTTTTTTTTGAATACATAGAAATATTATTATTATTGTATAGGTAGTATTAAACAATCAAATGATAGATAGGTACATGTTTTATAAAACCCAACATGATATGAATATTATGACGTGTCCTAATAATTCATACAACCGAGTTGGCCTTGTCGAATGTAGGATAAGAAAATATTACGTTATGCTTGTAAACGTTTTAGGTGTGAACCGTTGAAATAATATTAAATTTATCGTAGGTATATAATATCTATCATCATCGACGGGACAATTGAAATAAATCCAATCCCGAAGTAATTTTCCCAAAGGCACAATACGCCGTATCGTTTACGCACGTCAACATATATATATAATATAATGTATTGGCGTACACGAAAAAAAAATGTCGGTATAAACACACACGTCCGTAAACCATTTATATAATGTTTTAATGGATTTTTTCACGAGCTTTTGTCACCATACAAAATATACACAGCGGTGAATATAATGCGTGACATAAAAATAATAACCCAGGAATTTCCATGAGCTTTTTTTCTAGATAAAAAAAAATTATACGACACAAAGGAATTATATCTTCTTTGCATCTTTTAAAGAAAATTCAATAGATCTGAAAATCCTGGCAGCTCATTTTTTCATTTAGTACTCGCAGAAATAATTATCGAAATTAGCTAAAACATTATCATAAAATCTTTAGCGTGATTACAAATAATTTAAAACGGTGTTTCGAAAATACACCAATCACGTACCATGGAATTAAATACCTAACACTGATAAAAGCCATAAATATACTCGATATAGTTGTTATAATATAAATAAGCCGCCTAACGAAAAGTTGACTACAAAATTTCACCATTTCAAAATATGTATACAGCAGGTAGGTATAATGTAAGCTAAGTATCTTACCAATAACTGTTCAATTTATATTTTTTTTATAAATAGAATTTTTTGAAATTGTATTTTTTCTTTTACATTTTAATCTTGATGAATACCTTCAGAATTTCAAAATATTTAGAACAGAAATATTTTCTTCAGTTCTAATTTTGCTTTTTTATTTGTTTGATCACTATAATTTACTCAAGTAGTTGAATGGAAGAGCTGATGAGATTTAAAAGTTTCCAGTAGCCTAATGTATCGATTGAAAATTGCATCTAGTTAATAGTTTCAAGGAGATAATTTTTCTGAATAGTTTTCACAAATGTGTATAACTATATAAGGAAAAACTATGAACACCACAAAAACTTGTTATGAAATCAATGATATTATTATAGACATTTTGTTAAAACGACTAATTTTTATTGTGATAAGTTATATACTATAAAATACAAACTAATTATATTGATTAATAATTTTAAACAACTAGATTTGGTTTTAGGGAATAATACCCAAGTTTAACTAGACTGTTTTAATTTCAAAAATGTAAATAATGTTTTGTAAATGCATGTTCTGGAACGACGGACTTTGGACACATTCGTATATTAATTTCACGCTATGATTTCCAGTCAAAAGACAACAAAAACATTAGGGAGTATTAAAAAAGAAAATAGAACTAACCGATTTCAAAGTAATAACAAAGAGGTACCTATTTATAGTTATATTGAAAAGTGACCTGTTACAAACAAACAAATGTGTTTTCCGTTACATACAGGCATATAAATCTTTTTGAAAATAAGTATAAACTCGTAGATTATACATACTGTTCAACTTGCGTTTGGTACAAATTTTCATCAGCATTGTGAGTCACAAATCCGTTCCAAAGAGTTGATCAATGCAAACCCGTGAAAGATACTCCGAATAAAATTTTCCACAAAACTGTCAATTTTTATTTACGATTTCAATATTACACCTAAGTTAAATCTTTTTTATAATTTATCATAATAACAATAACTCAATGGAATTCAAATTCTATATCGATAAACATCTACAAAATATTTATATCATATAATATTTTCGGTAAATTTTTAATGCTTGATTTATATTGAAAACAATCTTAAACCAAATAACATTAATAAGTAATTTATCGTATAACCCAAACACAACGCATAGTATTAATATTAAAGTGTTATAACCATCAGAGATGCTAATTGGAACGACTTTCGTTCAGTTTCAATATTTGTTTCCAAACGTAGGAACGGTATCTACAACTTACCTCCCCCACCTTAATTTTGAAATTTTCAACTAATATCATAAGAAAAATAATATTTGAATATTAATTTTCAATGTTTACTCATTTTAATTTATTGTAAATTAAAATCAAAATGAATCAGCTAGGTATATTATACACCAAAATCACACTCTTGAAATAATACTGCTGTGTCAACTTAAATCGTATATAAAGTATATTAATTATAAATAACAATTACATTTCCATAATAATTAAAAATTATTAATAGGTACCTTTATAATTGGCATGTAAAGTAAAAACATCATAACTCAAAACTCGAGGGAGGTGAACGTGAATTTTAGCTATCAAACATTTTGAGTGATTGAAAAACCAACAACATTTTATTATAATACCTACATTGTCACTTGTCAGTATGTGAGATATTTCACGTGAATGATTTATTCTCCTTTTAGTTAGAGTACCTATAGAAAATTTCAATTTAATATTTGAATCTCGTGTTATAACGATATTCAGCTGAATTTTTATTTCATGACATTTTCATAAAATTATAGTTTTGGAACGAATAAAAACATTTTGTATTTCCACTTGACAATATTTTCAATTCGTATTCAACGTGTGCACGTGCAAATACATATTTTATTTAAATAACAATAATAATAATTACGATGATTTTTTTTTTTTGCCATTTCCTTTCGAATTTTTATACATTTTTTTTTTTTTTTTATCTAAAACTTGCTTATGTTTAATCCGATTTATTCTTGCACTGAACTATGTTAATATATATACTATAAAATAAAGTATGAGCTTAAATATTATTTAATTTATTTATATAAAATAATATTGCAGCTATAACTAAATTCTAATAAAATATAATAAAAAATATTATAATTATAATTATCTAAAAAAATAATTATTTATGAATTGTAAACAACAAACTGATTAATTTTTATACTTTAAATTATGAGTAGAATGATAAATGTATTGGTATAACAATATTTTGTAACAATGTTTTGTATTTATTTATTTATTTTGTGCTATCATCGTAATTTTGAGCAATAAAAAACTTTATTGATAGAAAATTTGAACTAGTTAGTATTCGATGAGTCAAAAGTAAGATATTAATTTTTTTTAACTGTTTTTAATTATCGAGAAAAACTAATACAAATAATGGAAATGGAGATATTAACGCGATACCGTTATTTTATAAAATTAATTTTTTATTATTTTGTTGTACATTTTAAATCAAATAATATTATTCGTAACCCGTAGAGACAATGCAATTCGCGTAGCTATAATATTATTAACTGCACATAGTTATTTTAAAAATATTAGTGAAACCTAAAATATAACAATTAATGTAGATAGGTATACAAAATAAATTTAGAAATATAGGCGACCATTTTCATCCAGAATTATTTTACGTATTCAATGATAGATTATTACACTTCAATAACTTAATATTTAATATTCAATAATTACGACATCGCATCAATATTATTAAAATTTATCCCAAATTTAAGTTAATTATACATATTATAGATATTTTGTACACGGTAAATAACGTGACTGATTAATTAAGAATCTTGTAATAATATGATATAACTTATATCTAAACCTTTTTGGTTATTATTTATTAATTATTAAACACAAAAACAAAAAAACAAAACCTATCTTATTTACACAATGCAACTCAGTATAGAAATTAAAAAAAAAGTTAATTATTCACAGTAAATACAGTACATTAAACTTTTTGTTTAAAATAATTTTTATAAATCATGTTATTTTTTTTAAAATTAATTTTCAATATTTTGTAATTGATGGATAAAATGTTAAATATTACCATGATCAAAACAAATTAAATTACTTTCTATATTTTTCTCACAGCTAAATTAACTTAAAATGTGTGTAATTATTCCATTTTTTTTTTTTTTTTTTTTAACAACTCCAACGTAATAATAATGGCATTGATATTATACCTAATATGTTTCTTAAAGGCACACTAAAAGTTACCAACAATATATCTAATTAAAAAAAATATAGACATTTCATTTAGGAAACTATATTGGAGTTGTGTACTTATAATAAAAGCAATTTGTTTGTATAGTACTACTTATATATTACTATAAAAAAAACAGTATTGCTTAGTATACCTAATTTTAAATAATACTGTTATAAACTTTTTACATTACATTCATTGATTATGTTAAATATCACTTATTTTTTTACTGTTTTCAATTCATTGAAAATACAGTGAAATAAAGAATGTGATCAATTTATGAAATGCAACATGATAATTTTTTTTTATTTTAAAGTATAAACAAATTGCAAGCCATTATTTAAACTTTGAACTTTAATATCCCCACCACAAGTTGATATTTTGAAAAATTAACTGAAATTTAGATAACGAATGCATTAATTAAATTGAACCAATTTCGTTGTGAAAATTTGAGATTTTGGTACGCAATAGATTAATTCGTTAATGTCTCTTCGCAGTTCGCTAAGACATAATTTGTCTCTAAGGAATTTTTGGAATTCAGATGGTTCTAGCTTTTGACTTATCTTTATTTTATTTTATTCAGTACAAACTCTGACAAGTACGTGATTGGTATGTACGAGGTCACATATTGATCATTTTTATTGGACTTAAAAGTTTTCGATTCGTTTAAATTAGTGTGTGATTGAATTAAATTAGACAAAACAACACATAAATAACTTGGATTTATTTCCCTTTATTTCTTAAATACTACTTTAAAAAACATACAAATTATCTAAATTTAATATGATACATTTATAAGATAGACATTTATAATTATATTCTAAAATTAAGTAAAAAGTAATTAATAAAAATAAAAGACGATGTTTTAGGTACTTTTATATTAAATTTTTGTAGAGAAAAAAATCAACTTTTTTTTATTCAAATTGTATCAATTATTATGTTTAAAAATCAAATATTATGATGGTTTATTGTAAAATTAGCATGTAAGAATTTCTAAAAAAAAAAATATCATGTTAATTTTGTAAATTGGTTAATATATTACAGAATATGACGTGTTGAATTCATATATTTTGGATAAATTATACAAGACCTTAATCCATTTTAATACATACGATTAAAAAAAGAACGTAAAAATAAATAAAAATTAATAAATTCGTTTTGTTCAAGAAAACATCAATATGTAATTTTAAACTCCATTATTACTCAAGAAATAAAACAAAGAACAAAGGTTATTAGATTTTGTATAATATTAACTATCTTTAAGTAATTAGTATACACAATAATATATTAAATTATTATTTTAAATATATTACATAACTACAGTAGAGAAACCTCATTTTTCAAAAACAATTTAATTATATATATATATATGTGTGTGTATGTATTCTTGTGTTAAGGAATCTTTTATTTTTAATTGAAAAAATATTTACTGAATTATAAATACATTTTTGTTTTTTTATTTGATTTTTATAACTAAAACATAATATTAGCTCTTTTAAGATCAATTAAAAATATATAAATGTCTACATTTAATGTAAAAGATAGAAGGGGATTATAATTTAATAAACAAAAGTTTGTATTGTCATAGGGTATAAGATTGAAAATATGGTCTTTAAGTATATTATTTAAAGATTCCATAGATAAAAATTTTAATGAGTTCGTAGTTAAATAAAATATGAAAGTAAACACGCTCGCTACATTTTATAACAATTTATGTAATATACTTCTTATTTATCAGGATATCAAAACTACAGTTATTTTAAAAATTTAATTTTTTGTTTAAAGTACGCTTTTTTGATAGGTACCAATCATAAATTTAAATTTGTTGCAAATATTAAAGAAATAATATGTTCTTAGATCATAGATTATTTTGTAATAGGTATAAATAAATAAATAAATAAAACCATAATGATATTTGCCAAAATATATGAGATACAATGGCAGCATGAAAAGTGTGACCAACCAATAGTTTTTTTTTTTTTTTTGTACTAATCTTAAAAGTAAAATTGTAGTAATATTTTTTAAGAATATAAGCTGAAAAGGTGTGAGTTTATATACTAAGATGATACATATTTTTTTTTATTAAGTTTGTTTAATTAACATAGACAAGCAACAAATAAAAATTATGTTTATTATTACATAGCTCTAAGCAATCATAAGCGCAATATGAACTTACATATTAGTACATATTATACAAATCACCTGGTTTTCCATATTCGTGTTTTGTGTATCAAATTATTAAACATATAAGATATAAAACCATTTGGATTTATGTTACGGCACGTGTGTATACCACATCGATATATTATAATATATTATATGATTGTTTAGTTTAGAGCGACAATTGATGATTTTAACTACCCATATTCACATACTCTTGACGACCCATCGTAGAACTAGGTACATACCTACTACAAAATATATCGTTTTTATATCAATTTACATCATTGCATTCTCTGTTCGTAGTCGGTGTCTACTATACTATCGTCATGCATATTTTGTAAAAAAAAAAACTAACGACATTACCGTGGTATATTATATAACTGGTAATATAGACGTACCTCGGAAACTCCATATATATATTTATATATGTGTATGCGTGTGTTTATTTGTTATATATTCGACGTAGTTAGTGTAACATAATAATAATATTTAAACGACACGGTAGCATGTGTCGAGATAGTCGACCGCGTCTCCCGACGAGTCAGCGACGCGAGCGCGAAACAGTATAATATTATTTTAATAATAACATGATACACCTAAACCGTATATGCGAGTTTTATTGTGACACGGAAATAATATTAAAATATATATATATATTTATCATTATCGTAAACCGTCCTCTGGATAAAGACTATGGAATTTGTGCGGGGGCAAAACGGCCGAGAAAAAAAAACCGCGACTCGTCGGCGACGAGTTTCGCGGTGGTCGTCAACAAGTGGCAACTGGACGGTAGTGCAGGTGACGGCGGTGATTGCGGTGATGACGGTGACTGAGCGACTAAGCGTTTCGGACACCGCGGAAGACCAGCGGCGGCAGTGGTGAGATGTCGCATGGTTCCGCGACCCGGAAGACGAAACGGGAAGTAACGCGATAACGGTGCGACGGCGACTCGCGACCGGTGCGGTGTGCGTGCGCGCGGCGAAACGGCCCCCAGCTGTCTGCGGGCACAGTGCGCTGTATTCCATATTATTATTATTACTATTATTATTATTATTATTATTATTTTCGTATAGCGCGTGGTGGCGCGCAATGTATAGGGTGATTCGCCAGACATGCTCACCCCGACTTTTTCTTTATTTATTCTTTAATTATTATGCTGTTATTGGAACGTATTTAAAAACAATATACATCTTTAAGAACATTTTAAAATTATCTACATTTTTTCGTACCGCGATTTATTGAGTGTTCCGAAGCTATATAATACACAACTTTCAAATGATAATCCTAATTTTTTAATGTAAAAATGGTGTGGATATTTCTTCTTCTTCTTTTTTTTAAAAAAAAATGTTTATATATATAATTAAAATGAGTATAAATTAGTTATAAATTTACAATCATCTCAATAATTTATGTGATATCGAATTTAGATTTTAGAATATATTAAATATATTATCATTTTTACAAATACTATAATCGTTGATAAATCAATATTAATAACTACAATTTTTATATCGCCATTGTCTTATATCCAAGTCATTATCGTGGATATAAAATTTCAATTATTTTTAGTACTTGAAGATAAATAACTTAAAAACTGCTTTTTTGAATATTGATTTTGATTCTTCAACATTTTCACATTATTTCCTAAATAATTTATAGTATGCAAACGACACAGTTTAATATTTAGTTATATTTAAAATCCAAAAATCAGATTTTAAATTAATAAATTGTAAATTAAAATATAGGTAAATATGCTTTTCGATCGTTTTTTATATTAGCGATACAGACGTATAGTATGATTAATTTAAACGGCCGCACTTCATCGTTAAGTTAAGTTTTCTGGTGATTTGAAAAAATGATATTGTCATGATAGGTACCTGTTGTAGTTATAAAAATTAAAATGTTATATATTAGTATAATTATTTAAGTTTGTAATGTTCAAATGATTATATTATTTATCTATTCACTTTAACGAAATAGTTCGATGATCAGGTAAGTGGTAACTACATTTATTATAGCCAGAATTAAAATATTTTTATAAGAAAATGTGCATGTACTTGAGTATTGAACAGTGCATTATTATTTATTATAGTGAACCACGACCTATATGAAATAGGAACTTGTTACTTGTTTTGTGTTTTACTCCGAATGTAATAATTTGAAATTAAAATGGTTGTAATAGAAATAATAATAATAATAAAAAAAAAAAACCCATTAATTTAACTGTATTTTTCTACATTATATTATTATTTAAAATATCTTTTTTTTTTTTAGAAAAGTAAGAAACCTTTCAAAATAATAAAAAAATATTAGTTATTTATTTATTATGTCAAAATGTAAGTTAGTTTACAATGCGGTAACATCATATATCGATGATTTCAAATTGAACTCAAAATAAGTGAAGCACACATTTCATTCAAGGCATTATTTACAAAATATCATGTCTAACTATTTTCGTACTTTCTAATCCATAATCAATTTTCAGATACCTAAAATTTAGATATTTACAACATTTTACAATAATAGCTTCTATTTAAAAGTTTAAACATTACAGTATACCTAATAAAATGTACAGAGTCTGTTGTTGTTGTTTCCATTTCCATTGTTTTGAAAAAAAAAAAAAAAATCAAGTATTATTATCTATCGTAAACTCTTAAATTTACTATCTGTTAAATCACAATTGAATTCATAAACAAAGATTTATTGTAGACATTAATATGACGTAATAATCAGCATTGATTGAAAATATTACAATCTTTTACGTCCATCGCCAATAAAAGACATTAAAAGTGAACCGATCTTCGCGAAATTCCGTAAGCACGTCATCGCCGATTTACGTAACATATAGTAGTAAATTGTGATTTCGTCGAAATAAATAAATTTTTCTCCAGATTTTGCGTGATTTGAAATTCTTTACGAGCTGTTATTCCGTATGTATTGAATTCACCGCACATCTGGAATCAACTACAGCAATAATAATATAAGACATGAAAAACTATAGTGTACCTATTATAGTCGTTAAAACGGATCACCCTGTATGTATATGGTCGTTACACTTTAGTGGTAGTAATAGTAGTAATAGTACTATATAGTAGTAGTAGTAGTAGTCGCGCGTAGTATCGGCAGTAGTAGTAGCGAGTGCGTGTCGCCGCCCGTAGTCGTCGGCTGACGCGGAATCCGATCGCGAACCAGCCGACTGATTTTGGCGGGCCGGGGGCGGCAGATGATCGTATTTACGCCGCTAACGCGCTCTACCGGGCCGGCGAGCATCGCGATTATTTTTTACGCACGACTTCGACCGTGCTACGTCTATATAATGTTCACATACATAATATTATAATATCATGCTACATACCATCATGATGGTCGTCGGCTGTTTCTATTGTTATTATTATTATTATTGTTATATACGTGCGCCCGAAAGCCGCATATTATTATGAGTAGGCACACGCATACAGGGTGCATCGGGCCCGCAGCTGCAGTGCAGTGTTTACGGTTGGAAAATGATTTTTGAACGCCATAATAATAATTATTTGTTTATTATGTCGTCTTGAACTTTTCATCAGCCGAGTGGACTTTTTTTATTTATCTTATAAAATCATTAACGACCTTTTATCGCAATATAGATTTCTGTCTCACTACGAAATAAATCAGTTAAAAACAATCGCGTGTGATATTTTATAAGCCAAACAGACGCGTGGCCGAAAAAATACGCTTGATTTCTAAATTATTCATTCCGATATAATAAATCCGATTTCGAAAAATGGCGCATAATAATAATAACTTGTTGTTGGGGGTGGGGATGTGAACGTACGTCGTTTTGGACATCCTGTACATGCGTATATATATATATATATATTATACACGCAGTACTCACATTTAAGTATACATAAATATTATACATATATATCATATCGATCGGGTCGGCGGCGTGGCAATGCGACTATGCGGCCGTGTACATTATGTGTACAGTATAAGTACGCTTATTCGTCCGCTAAAAACGCTGCCGCCGCCGGCGAACACCTTTTGACCCCGACGAGTCGCTGCACTGTATAGACGACGAGACGCCTATATACATGCACGTACATAGGGCATGCATATAGACATATTATATTCTATACATAAAAAATGAGTTAAAAAAGCTCACTCTGCGAGAGTGCTGAATTCCCAGATTTTAAACGTATTTTAATACAACGGATATATAGCGGACTTTGATTGCAAATTAAAATTAAAAAAGACGATTTGGCAAATTGTATATTGTTTGAATGTTTAATGGCTATTATGAATTTGTTTTCGAATAGAATCACTTTAAACTCAATACATAAATTATCGAAACTATTTACGTATTTTTGTATTAGTTATTATCATTACTTGTAACTAACGGACGGACACACTAGAATTATAAAGAATTCAAAACTTATGTTTAGAAACTTAAAAATTATTTTAAGTTTTTGTGTTGCCTACAGACTTGGGAACTACTAACATTACCAATTGGCACTATATTTTGCATACAAATACATACCCCTCAGAGTATTCAAAGCTTGGTTTTTCTATCCCTATAGATTTCCATATAATGTAGCCATGAATTTCGTTTTGGATCACGAAAATCGAATAATTGTTTTGTTTAAATTTATGTAGATATTTTCCATTAGTTACAAACAATAAAGCAGATACTATGTGGAATGGGAATCAGAAATATAAAACCAAATAAAAAGGATAATATTCTATAAACCATCTATATTTTAAAAAATGACAATCGTAGTATTACGATACTAATAATATGTACACTGTAGTAGTACTGTACAGTATTTTATTAAAACATAGTGAACTGTATTATTTTGTTATCGATAAATTTAAATTTAACGGTTGAAGTTAAACAACGAAATTCAATAAATAAATTAAATTAAGCAATACTTAAAAATTCACACAAATAGGTTAAAATAACAATTGTGCAATTCAGTGTCAGTAAACTATATATTGCAGTTAGCATAGTAAGCAAGATATAATAATAAGAAATGTAAATAAATTTGTTTAATAATTAATCGGGTTAAAATAACAATTACATAATAGTCATAGTGTCATAGTGTTTATGAACTGTAGATTTAACATAATAAGAGAAAAATATAAAACAATCGATAGTAATTCGATTGTAAGTTTAATATATAAGAAATATGGCTAAGACAGCAAGAGTCAGTGGTGGTGATCGTGTGACACGATCACCACCGGACGTCACGTTCGAATAAAGTGTTTTTACGTATTTTTGGTTTTATTTTATTTTGGTATGCGTTCGAGCAATCGGCGTATATGACACTGATATATTCATTGTTCTGCTCAAAATTGAAAACCGATATTGTAGTACACGTGCAATGTGCGTCATGCGGAACTGCAACGGGAGAAATTATATCATTGTATAATTATATTATTTTACTTAGTATATTACATAATAATAAAATTGGTAGTCTATATTTGATTACCAAATCCTATAAAATAACATATGAGTATATGGTCGTATTATTATTACAATTATAACGTTTTCAAGAGCCGTTGATAGGCTCGTCGGAATAATAATCAATTATCACAGTTGGATATGCGCGGCGACGTGTTGACCCAGAGCGATCGAATTCCATCCGGCAGGGCGCGCTACTCTAAGCCGATGATGTTCAAAGTTTCCCGCGCGCGTCGGTCAGCTGTGCCACCGTCGTCAGCGAGAACCGTAAAATGTGCATTACACATAGTAGTATAGTTACTGTTATAGTATAAGTCTGTTTGATATGTATATATGTGTATACAGGGTGATGCGTTTATTGAGTTACGGGGCAAAGTTTTTTTCTCCATTAATTCTGGTCGCAATACATTGAAAATTTCAAACTTTTTTTTCGTGCATATATAACCACTGGTAACTAATATATTCTATTGCACAATTGAACAGAACAATTATCTAACATAGAGAAAATTATTCGTGAAATTTTTAAGTTATAAAATGAACGAGGGAAGTGATGATATAGGCGAGATCGAATGATCGAAAATCATCTATATAATTTTATTTAATATTTTGAAAATTCGAAATTTCAAACTGTTCGTAAAACATATTATTGGTAAATTCACAAAGGCACCAATTTAAAAAAAAAAATTGACAATACAACACCTATACTGTAGATGATTGAAAATAATAAACATCGGGAAAAAGAAAAAAAGAATTAGATAAAATCAATCGACGTTTTGTTTTTATTTTTATTTTTGTGTAAATCGAGCGCCGTATATATAATTTATTCAAATGATGAAGAATAAGAACAAAAACGTTTTTAACGTCAAAACCGAAAAAAAACCGATCGAGAAAACGCCATAGCGGTATTATATTGGTGTATGTATAATAACAGTAACAATAAGACCACCCTGTACAAGAGTCATGTGGTATACCTATAGACCACCGCGTATGTGTATTATGTTTTTTGCTTCGCAGCTGAGCCTGCAGGTCGGCGGCGAGAGAAGGTTAGTGTGGCGAGACGTAGTTGCACTTTCAGCCGGGCTGGGGAGGGTTATAGTGTTCGCGAAAGTTCAAACCGCACCGGCCGTACGCGTGCGCCGCAGACACCGCGGATTATCCGGCAGTATAGGTACCTTTCACCCGTCTATCCTTTTTTATGCCACCGTCGCTGACGAGCGGTGTTGTTTTTGTTGTGCGTGTGCTTATATAACGTTCACCAACACTCGACGACTACGTGTACTTGTACACTCACACACACGCGCGCATATGACGCGTACTTATACAAATGTGACTTTTCCTTTGAAGTTATCTTCCTCCTCCCACCATCAACAAACACCCGTCTCTCCGTGAAAAATAAAACACAATGTGATACATAATGTGGTACCTACCATATTATGTAATTTATACGCGTGTGTATCTGTAGTGTGTATCATGCAGCGCCGTCTGCATCATAATAACGTTTAGAAAAATAATACCATACTATCTATACTAAAAGGCTAGTCGTTAACCTATAGTTAAAATGTCAAAACAAAATTTTCTTTTAAATGTTTAACTTGACTATAGTTAAATTATCCACTGCGACAATTTGATTTTAACATTTCATTTAAAAAAATTATATATTATGCTAAGATTTAAATTAAAATCGTGTTCGTACATGGATAAAAATATCTATAACTGTACAGTTAAACCTAATTAACGAATTATTGTTTGTTTAATAATGTTGTACTTGATGACTTCAAATAAAAATACGAAAACTAATATACCTTGATTTAATAGTACCTAGTTAAAGTTTCCAAAAACAAATAATCACATAAACTACTAAAAAAGTAGTGTGTTATAAGAATAAATAGTATACGATAAATGTTTAACAAAAAACAATTGGCTTCTTTTAATCTGAATCTTATTTCAAAATATCATCTTGGAACTTTTAAAGCGAAGTATATCGTTTGTTATTTATTAACGTCGTCTATAATTTACAAACTCAAATTATTTAGTAGCGCACATTTGTATAGGTAGGTAATTCAACAAATCCATTGACCAAGTGCTATTCTAATGACTAATAAGAATAAATAACGTCATGTTGATTCGATATTATCGGCTATATAAGAAAATTTAGAACTTGTATGTCGGTATTTGCATTTTTTTTTTGTACTTCGAAACTCTCGTGCCTCGCCTTACTACCATACGAATTTTTACATACCAATAACACATCTGCACAATCAACAGTTAAACAAAAGTATTTTTCATTTTTATATTATAAATGGTTTATTTATTATTTTTGTGCGCCTAATATGTTTTTCTTGATCTTCTGTGATATTTTTAAGATGCATAATATTATTTAAATTCAATATATGGTTAAAACATTGAACTGTACTTATCTTGATTCGGGTGTGCAAAGTTCGCTTGACAATCTAACACCTTTCTATACTTAATACTTAATACTTAAAATATATAAATTTCAATGATATAACCATATAGGTAAATCTGTCATATTCTATATTATAAATTAATCCCGAAAATCAAAATGATGTTTTTTTATTGCAGAGAACTCCCGTAAATGACTTGCCCTCTACAGTTGAGGGAGCGTGAAATAAATTTGTATGACTACATAATTATTATAATATGAAGTATTAAAATGTCAATCGTTATTCCTGTTGTATATACGTTAAATGCAAAGATATCACGATGCCAATGCGGGACATATACATTATACATATACCTACAGTTACCAACCGTACTTAAAAACAAAATATATGCCTACACGTCTTGTTTAATCGATAAAAAATGGAGCTTAGCGCCACGGTATCGTTGACTTGTGGTATTCGAATAGGTTAGTTTTTTTTTTTATCTTGAAATAGGATTACCTCATGAATTTCTATATAATATTATAATATTGAACTTTTTTTTATTTTATTTAAGACGATAGCGCATTTAGGAAATAGTTATAATCGTCAACAAAAAAATATTATTTTATTTTTATCATCGCGTAATACCATATAAGTCATAACGTATCTACTGTTGTGGTTTAGATCAAAGGACATTTTAATAATCTCTATACGCCTTTCTACATATTTATAGGTATTTTTTTTTTTTAAATATATTCATGACAACGTATTTATCAATGCGAATATATATTGGTTTATGAATAAAATATTTAAATATATATTATACATTATGAACTGTGGAATAAATAGATCAAAATACAGTGTGTTTAGTGGAAGTGGTTGGAAAACGGAAAAAAAATTGTGTTATTCAACCTTCGTGAAATCCTTGAATACGCGTTTAAAAATACATACTACTTAGGTACCACTATACGGTATTGGTGTGTGTTTGATTTGTGGGAGTCAACCGTGGTTTAAAAACCTCCAACGCGCATTATTGTTGATAATAAATAAATATGATCATAAACTAAGCAAATAACGAAACTGTAAATTGTCAAATAAAAAAAATTTCAAACATGAAAATTTCACTCACAAATTATATAATACTACCTATATCCATCTAAAGAATGTGCATGTAAGCATAGGTATAATGATGATTTTTGATAATCTAAAAAGAATTCAATAAAATGGAATAAATTATAAAATTATTAATGGCGTAAATAGGTAGCAGGGATACTATAAGACTCGTATTGGATTTATATAATATAATTACGAGATAAAAATAATACCTAATAATAAATTTTATTATTAAGCATATCAATGTTCATTTTATTTTATAACAAATTAATGCATAAAATAATTCTACATATTTTTATTAGTTTAGGCCGACTGTGTACTGAATCTTTTTATATAATTATTAGAATTTCAAATACAATATTATAGAATAGAATAATCTTCAAATACATTATTAGATTAATGAACATAATATTATAATCGTTATTTCATAATATAATGTATCATATATTTTCTTTATTCTAGTTATTTTCTGAATAAGTATAGACACTTATTATTTTATTATATACTACGTATGATTAAGCACTCCAAATTGATATATTTATTATATGTATTTAACAATGTACAACATATCTTGCAATCATATAATGACAAATCTGATGCATTTTTAACGCATAACGTTGAGAAAACGTATTCACTCAAAATCGAAATTGTCTAAGTAACTTGGAGTAAAATCAATCATTATAGAAAACATTTTTAATGAAGATATAATATGTATTCAATAGGCCATAATATAGAAAATTAGTTTTAGGCTCTTTATTGCAATGATAAGTTTTTTTGCTAAAAAACTAGGCTCTTTGTAATGCGGTAGCACGTTTACAAATTAATTATTATTTTTCCCAACAGCCTAGCTTTTTTTTTCCAAGGCTCATTTCATACAGACTAACAGCAGTTAGACCTTTTAAGAATTACAATCATTTTATAGTAAATTTTAATTATTTTATTTTATCAAAAGTAGATTATGGAAAATTAGACACTCAAAATATAATAAGTATTACCTTTATTAGGAAAGTTGTAGATAAAAAAAAATAATAATAATAATGTAGGTACCTATAATACTATAATATAATACCTAGTTCAGTTTTCGTGTTATGTATGAAAAACATCATAAAAAACAAATATATGAGCTTGATGTAAAAAAATAATGTACTGTATGTGCTATTATATGAATAACCCTTAAAATAAAATAATTAAAATAGTTATTCGTTATTACCGTAAAATGATTGTAATTTTTAAAATACCTAACTGTTGTTACTCTGTATGCAACGAGTCTGAAAAATAGTAGGCTGTTTGGAAAATAATAATAAGTAGTTCGCAAACGGGCTACCGCATTACAAAGAGCCTAGTTTTTTAGCAAAAAAACTTATCTTCCTTATGGCCTACAATATATATATTTGTTTAAATATTTTTTTACAGCAATTCTATGCATTGAGGTATGTACATTTAATATCTATTATACTCAAAACAAACAAATTTATGTAAATCTATAAAAAAATTAATAATAAAATATGTAAATAATAATCTCCCCCTCTATACTGTCCATAACAATACTAAGGTTTGTGAGATTACCCACTTCATTTTCAACTGCATAAAATGTCATTACAGTGCGACAGCTTATTGTCCCTTTTTAAACCTTCTAACATCCTTTTCAACATCTGACATATATTCTCATCTCAACAAATTAATATTGCATTGCTCATAATACATTTATTTAATCATACAGGCTTTATAATTTAAAGTAGCTAATTAATCAAACTTATAATATTATTAATATCTACTTTAGTATTATCATTGCTATTCATTTTCCTCTTTTTGTACCTTCAATACTATATCTCAGTCGTCAAAAATAATTTGCACAACAAAGTTTAAATAAAAATAATATCTTTCAATCGCACATGCTACAATAAACTTAATACCCGTAACATAAAAAACGACACTCAATGCACGCTTTCATTGCAGCTTATCTATTTCTTTTAAGCTTATTGGAACATTTTCTCATTTATATTGCCCTAATCTATATTTATTATTTACCACTAGATGTTTTATTTCATTATATTTGTATGTATTACAATATTTCAATATTGTTATACTCGTAGCACGGCGACCTAGATATGCAATTTAGGTACAGTTATCGTGGGTCCAATTTCCAGAATTTCAATAAGTTACGATTTATGAGTTTTATTATGAGCCATAATAAATTGTAATAATAAAGTAACATAATTGTTATGATTTAATTTATTTATTAAACACTGGTTTCCTATTATATTAATATACGGTCCTTAACAGAATAGAAACTTCTCATATAATAGTCTATTTTTTGCTTATATTTTGCTCCTATTATTTTCTTATTATTATTTTTAGGTCTTTGTACATTTTTATGTGTGAAATTATAATTTGACTATGATATTAAAAAAAAGCGGGCAAGTGGGTACCGCTCTGCTGTACATTAGGTGCCGTGTGGATCACTATATATTGTAGGACGGTTAAATTTGAATCCAATGATAATTATC
>VUJU01001583.1:0-53289 GCA_009835225.1 Aphis craccivora | reverse complement strand
TACGTATAAAAAAAATATATAATTTCTTATGATTCCAAATACCTACTAATAACTTTTTAATCATATTATTTTTTATTTTAATTTACAACAATTTATTCATTGATCGTATGCATATTGAAAATAATATATTTTATACTAGTGAATGATCAATGATCATCCATGTGTATATTAATGTATAATATTATGCATTATTGTAGTCAAATTTTTTCAAAACTTAAGTCAATTAATTATTATAATAAAAATTTAATCCACCTTTCAAATTAACACGTATTTAATACGCAAAATATAAAACAAAATTATCACGTACTATAGAAAAACAATATTATTTACAATTATAGTAATATAGTAGATAAATTCAATAGTGTATTCTTTGAATAATATAATTAATAGGTATTAGAAAGTTGTGTATCATTTTCTCGGAAACTGTAGTGTGTACACAGTACTTACATTAATATTAATGTAGTACCTATTCCTTTGTATACTCATTAAAATATATTTGTATACCGTAGTGATCTTGCAGTAGTTTAAAATAAAAATGTTCATACAATGAACATTTTTATGGTACAAACGCATGAGCTTGAAATAATAAAAAAAATTTCGGAGATTTGTTATTTTTCTTGACCACTAAAGTGTCGTTTACACAACGAAATATATATATATATTTCATTGTGAGTGTCCACCCAAGTACTTGTCATTAAAACTTGAGTCTTCTGACCGTATTTGATGGGCTTTAGGACACTCAGATACAATGCAAGCATTGTGTGTCTAAGTAACTTTATATTGCGTGGACTATCTGAAGGAAAAAATACGAATTTCTACGATGAATTGACAAATGTGCCAAAGGTCGATATATCCTCTTAACCTAATCTTTTTTTTCAGACCTTCAAAGATAAGCGTTCAAAAAAGACTTTTATAAAGGTTATCCTTTGTCATGAAGTTATACTATTTTTTTTATTTTTTTATTACAACGGTTCAATTTATTCTTATTCATTAAATATATTTTTTTAGAAATTTAACGTAACATAAAAAAAAAAAATCGAATAGTTAAGGATTTTATCGGTATATAATGTAATTGCTTTTATATATTTTTTAAATTTACATACTATATAAGTGATAGTATTAACTACCTATCTACCTATATAGTATTTGGATTTTGGAAACTGTCTGATAATATCAAAAATTTACAAGAAAGGAAATAAATTCAATACATATTATAAAAGTAGAAAAGTGTAATTACATCTACAACAGAGAGAGTTATATTATCTTGTTGCGTAAATTGGCGGTGACGATCAATTCGATTGAAGTAGAGTTGATGTCTAAGCTGAATAATGCAGCCAAAAATTCCTAAAGTATAAAATGTTATCTGTCCTGGAAGTGTATATGGCATTCGCTAGTTACCTATATTATGTTTGGTATCAATATGAAAAGTGTATATTGGTCATTAGAGTATAAAAGACTGTGTGAAATTGTTGTATATCCGATTCTCAGTATAATAAATGTGACTTTTTTTCTAGATATAATTTATCCATTCAATACTGATAAAACACAAAACTTTCACACCTCATTTGTACTAGGTAAATTTCAAATATTCTAAGCATTTAAGTATTACATTGTGTTATGAGTAACTTATGACATTTAAATAGCATAACAATATTTTATATTTATACAAATTTTATCTTGATCGTTTTCATATAATTTGGGCATAATAAACATACAATTTTTTCCAAACCATAAAGGTTGAAGTACAGGAATGGATTAATTTTATAATTTAGTTAAAATATATTAAAGCACATATTAAAATGGTTTTTTTTAAAAAATATTTTATAAGATAATTAAATTGAACTGAATTGAATTATGTTTTATTAATAATTCGTTTATTGTATGATAAGTTATTAATTTTAATAAACAATCCATTTATAGCTTCTAAAAAAAAAAAAAAAAAACGGATAATTCATAATTTGACATTTTACTGTTTAAAGATATATAACATCGATTCTTAAAGAATTTAAAAATATAACATTTGATATTTTTATTTTATGAGAAGTATAACACTTAAAATTTCTTTATAATTTCAGAACTTTTATGTATTATAAATATTAGTTATCAAATACTTTCTTTTTATAAATATGTTATAATTAACGTTTAAATTCTTAACTAATTTTTTTTATCAGAAAAAACTAGAATTTTTATTAAAAAGTCATTTTTTTACTTATATGAAGTATTTCCTCTTAATAATAAACTAATTTTGTTGCCATTAATTGAATAAAAATACCTATTTAAGATTTTAATTTAAAAGTTAGGAAAACTTTAATTTCTTTGTACAGAGGTACCTAGTATCTTTTAATTTTAATTTTTTGTATTCATATTGATCTAATAAATACATATTTTTTTTTTTTTTTTTGATGATTTTAATTAGCAATAAAATGATGGCATGTAAACTTTTTAATAAAAACATGTCACTATCATAGTTACGTTATTTTAAAACCTGATACTTTTTTTTTACGAAAATAGTTTTTAAAAATAATATTTATTTAAACATATATTTTTTTTAACTAGATTTCTTTATTATATAATATAATTATAATATCAGTTATAGAAGTATTAATTTGGTATTACATAAAAATCAATTATTTTTAAATAAATAAAATGATGCAATTTATTGTTAAAAAAAAAAAAATAATAATAATAACCTACGTAATTAGACAGGAAATGTTGTGGTTCTAAAATGTTTCATTAGTTACAAAAACAATGATTGAATAATTAATTCATCAACTTTTATAGTTAAAATTAGAATTAAAAAGTATAAACAAAGTAAAAGTTATAAACTCTATTTAAAAATAAAGTCACCATTCGTATTTTCGAATCTTGTCTTTATTTGTTAATAAAGCATAATCCTATTTTTTCATGAAATGTTTTTGACTCATAAACATACAATCTTCTTAAATATTATATAAATAAAAAATAGGTATATTAGATATATTTAAATGCATATGTTAATTATTTTTAACAGTTTGAATCATATCACTTGTTCTTATCCATTATTAAATAATTTATAATTATTGACTGTAGACTAATTATTACAATAATTGAAATTAATTAAAATAATTAAAATACTGGTTAAAATACTATGCGTATAATGCAAATGTGGATACGGAAATATTAGTATATTACTATTATTTTGTTGTTATTATTAAACAAATATAAAAATAAATTAAAGTTGAGTAAAAAGTATGTTCAGACTTTGTGTTATATTTACAATTTTAATTGTATAACATTTTAAATCATGTACATTTGGTTAGTTAGTTATTTTTTTGAAGGTAATAAATGTATTATGGTTATTAAAAATCATGTTGCTTATTATTTTTAATGGATTTTTGCCAAATTATCTTATTTATGTTCTTTATCAGAAGCTGTTCAAATAAATATAAAATGAAATAAATTCTCTGTGTAAACTATTTGTTATGTGATTTTATTAACGTTTGATTTGATGGTTCTTTCATAATTTTAACTTAAAATAAACATTCTTATAAGGTAAACTTCACGGGGAATTTTAATTTTTCGGGATCTTAATTATATTAACATAATGTATTTAATATCTTAATTATTTTTTTTATGTTTTAAATAATATTCATTTACAAAAAAATCTTAAATAATTTGGTTATAAAATATATTTTATTTACATTCTATGTAATACAATAATTTCTTTTTTAAATACATTTTTGATATATATTTTATATTAAATATTATTTCATACGGAAAATAAATTTATAATAAAATATTATATGTATAGTGTATATAGATGAAATAAAATTTCAAAATATTTGATAGAATTCATTATACATCATTATATTATTTTTATTAAATTTATAGTTGATTAATTAGTAAAATATTAATTTTTTAGTGCTTTACTATTAAGATAGAATATAATTATTTTGATTTGAGCATATACTTAAAAAAAAAAATATGTATGTAAAACACTTAATTAGATTTTTTTGTTTAGTATAGAAAGAAACTCAATGACGTACAGATTTCAAAATAAGTGGAAATTTCTATAATATTTAAATTCAAATATTTATCAAAATCTTTTAACCATAACTTATCTTTATTGCTCCTTTGAAACTATCATTTATTTCATCAAAAAAGCGAATCTTCGAAATTAAATTAAAGTATTGTAACTATACTAGATATATGAAAAATATAAATATTACAAAGATAAAAATAGTTGAAAATATGCATGAAACTGTCATGTTTACTTGAAATCCACGAAAATAATATTCCTTTTTTTAGGTAGGCACGGCACCTTCTTTTCAATTTAATTTAATCTAATCCATCTCTGATGGATTTACCGATGTTGGATTCTTCTATGATGAGGGCTTGGATGTGATTTTGACACTCTTCTTAGCTAAGCGGTTCGATTAAATTGTTTGATTATTCATTGGCGTTTGTCACACTGATTTAAGCTATAACATTTAAACGTTGATCATTGTTTTTTTTTTACATCAAGTTTGGTTAGGTATAGGTTAGATTAGGATATTTTTCGGTTAGATATTGGAGGTATATCATACAATTTGTTTATAGACTATTCAATATTTAATGATGATCTATTAATTGTATAAATAATATTAACTATAATTAAAGTGTAGGTACGTGGGGGTAAGATTTATTTAATATGGACTCATCAGTTTCTTAAGAGTCTTTTTAGCTAAAGACTTTTAAATAATTATTTTAAAATATAGATAATAATCTTTTAGTCATATTTGCAATTATATAATATACACAGATAGTACTTTTGAAAATAAAAAATAATATTTTTTATAAAATCGTATATTTAATGAAATCTTAGGCTTTCGTGTTGATCGCTTCTGCAATAAAAAAAATAATAATATTAACTCAAATTTATTTCTATCGCTATTAATTTCTATTTATTTATAATTCAATCTATTTTTTAAATTATTCACACTTACAAACTTTACACTGCTTATATTCCTATAATGTATCTCATTTCTATTAATTTTTATATTATAACCCTTTTCTTTTTACTGTTAACTGTTGAGAGTTTGAGACCCAGTTTTTACCTGTATAGCAGGGGCGGCCAAACAATCGATCGAGATCGACCGGTCGTTCTTCGACAACTTCAAAGTCGATCATGTTACAATTTTTTTAGAGCCACGCGCCCTATATGTTTCTTTGTTTCTTAATAATTATAGTTATCAATAATAAAAAAAATTTTCTATGGAAGTCGATCATCATAGGTGATAATTTTTAGTAGATCGTGATCAAAAAAAAGTTTGGCCACCCCTGCTGTATAATGTATGTAATATATGTAGCATATTTTATATGATAGAAATAAAAATACCTATATAATCTAACCTATATAATATTATGTAATGCAATGTTTAAATTAAACCCACACATTCAATGAAAATAAGTAAATAAAATATATTTGGAACATTTTAGTACACAGTTGAAGTGGATTTACCAATACATATATTTATTTTACAGAGAACAGTTTAATTATAATTACAAAGTACACTTCGTTTTATTTTCATTTTCATTTTTTTTTTTTTTTTTTTTAGACATTTTGTAACAAATAACTTTCTTATTATTTAAAATTAAATTAAATTGAAGTACCTACAACTTTATGTAAGTATTCATAAATATTAATATATTAATAATTAATTCAATGTATATTTATTATTTATTTAGGGTTATTCTTTTATTGAACAACACCAATATTTTGAAATCTATCAATATTTTAAAATATTTTAGACATGGATATGTATTATGGCTAGGAGACATTTTAAAAAATGTGTAGGTGATACCGAGAATATTATGATTTATGATGAACGAATTCGTTACTTATGCTGATTTATTATAATTGGTATACAAATGTATAAACTTATAAAATGTATGTAATGTATTTAATAAATATTTATTTTAGTGAACGTGCTTTCAGTTTTACTCTAAAATCACAATTTGTAGGCTGTGCACTTTTTTAGTACCTATAAAAATTTCGAATAAAAAAAAAATTAATCAATATTATACTTATTTATAAATTATGTAAAATGTATACATTTTTTTCTACTTAAAATGGTAAAAATTGTTCGTGACACCTATTCATTTTTTTCTATGTAACCTTACAATAATGAAGTGTCTTACAACCATTATTAAAATTAAGTGTTGCTAAAAGATAATTTTATTAATTTTAAATTGTTTATGATTAAAATAAATCGTTTATCAACTATCATTCATTATTTTAAATCAGAATTTTATCAGATATCTTTAAAACTTGTAGATATTGTTTTTATCATTTTAAAAGTTAATTGAATTTAGATTTATCAAAATCGATAGCCCATAAAATTTGATATTTTTTTTCGTTTTGCTTGATATATGTTATACCTATAAAAGTCTAAAAATTACTTCTCTATAAGACCATCTATTTATGCAATATTAATTAATCAATTAATAAGACTATAGGTATTCTATTTTTAAAACTTCTTCCTCTAAAAATGATAATATAATAATAATGATTGTTCAAAATCTAAAGTTCTGCACGAATAATATGAATAATATCTATACGATAGGTACAAATTTCAATTATTTTAAAGGAAATTATTTATTATTAATGTTTTATTGACACATAATATATACGTTGTGCTTGTGCATAATAAATATTTTTTTTGTGTTGTAGTGTTTATTTAAGCTTAATTAAAATTAGTACTAAATAATATAATGACATCTAATATGTTAATAATTAATAATATAATTAATGCAAAACATCTCTATAATCTAGAGCAAATAATATGCATATTTTATAAAATTGTATTAAAAAAAGTTGAATAATCAATAATAATTTAATTCGTACATGGATGAAAATTTTACTTTTAAAATTTTTTATAAATTGATATTATATAATTTTTCAAAGGTGTTAAATAGAGTTTATTGTAAAAATAAAACGAATAAATTAAGATAACAATATATATATATATATATATTATATAGCATTAATATTAATTTGCATGTTGTCAGCGAAATATAGAAATTCGATAGGTATTAAGAAAGAATAGTTTTTACTCATTTATTTTTTTATGTTGTATATACTAGTATAATTTTTTATATCATATTATAAAATATTTTTTTATTTTATATATTTATTAAAAAAAAAAATATATATATATTGTATAAGAAGAATCGGGTATATATACTATATTATAGTATTGATAATTATTTTATAAACAGTCAGTGGAAAAATATAGTCAAACATTCAAAAGAATCAACATATAATACAAATATACAAATATGTAACAGAGCCCCTTAAAACCCCGATGATTTAAAAGTTTCAGGTTCCCATAGTGCAATTTAAGTAATTAAAGTTAACGATTAATCATGGTTTTAACCTTTAGTGACAAACACAGTTTCAAACAATGATACTGAAATGCAAATCATAATAACAGGAAAAATTTTGTCTCAAAATATCGGTTCCTATTTTGAATTAATAATTATATTTTCGGTGTACTATTGTACTATCGGTTTTGGTTTGGTTTCACTTCATGCCGAGTGGTGAGAATCGTTTTAAGTTTGGCATTTTGATAAGTTAAATTAGATTACTATCATTGTAATACACCGAATTATCGCAATATAATACTATGATTATAGCAACCTTTCTTTGCAACCATTCGAGCAATTAATTATTCATACAGTTTTTGGAAGTAAACCATTACATCGTTAGTATAGCGCAGTGTTGGATTTACGACCATTATTGTTACATGCGATGATATAATATATATAATATGCGCAACGTGTATCTAAACATATAATAACCTACGCAGAGACGAGTTTCTTCGTGTTTTTCGTTGTGCACACAATACATTGCCGTCGATGGCAGTTGAATTTTCAAAAGTTTTGTAAGCGTAGAATCTGTTGCAAAAGTATATAATATATTGCAAGTACAATATATTGTTAGAAGAAATAATATTTATATTTTATGTTATCGTCTCATCTAGCTATTTCTGCATCATATTATTTGATCCGGTCGGTGTGAGCCAATTTCAGGTGTATGCTTTATTATATTATGTAACATATAGTTATGGTGAGGGGCTGAGTGGAACAATATTCACCAGAATCTCACTGATAAGTCATAAAACAAACATTTTAATATTATAATATAATACCGTTTAAGGTCGATGCTATAAATACACTTTATTTTGTGTTTCTCGTGTAAAATGTTTAGTTTCGTCCTTGATTTATCGTGGGTGGTGGGACTTGAGTGTATACGCACATTGCGTTTTTAGAAAACTACATGAACACTAAATAATTGAAAGAGAGGGTGTGTCAATATGAAATATAAGAAGTGATAGTGAAATATTCCCTTTGTCCAGTTTCTTGCAATATTCATTCGTTTATGACTACTCGTAAATGCTATAATATGCGTGCGCATTTCGAATGAACGCCACGACTATCGAAATCACGTTACTTATATTCCTTTTTTAAAAACGATTTTTTTGTTTAAAATCTTATAAACTTACAAAATGGTGAACCGTATAGTTTTGTCATTATTTGCCTGCTATATCTGTTGATACATGTCGATATCGACCACTACTTGCTTCAATTATGATATCAGTCAGCACTTGTTGGTATATTTCAAACTTTGGAACTAGATTGCACCCCAAACGCCAAAATTATTAAAAAAGTAAAATATTATGTGACATATAATTTTACATCCAGAATTTACAAAAAATACTTTATAATATATTTTGTTATCAAATTGAAATCATCGTTTGAAAAATAAAAATTTAAAAAATAAAATCATGTTTTCAGGATAGATAAAATATGTGAAAACTTCGTTTTTGGTGATATTCCATCGAGTATATTTTGTGTTTACCCATATGGTGTTAAACGTTATAGGTATACACTGTACATGCAAAATTACAGTGTTATACGTAGTCGCAGCTGTGTATATATTCTATTAAAAAACCGTGGCTTTTTTATTATATACTTACACTACACAATATAATATATATAGTTTGAAAAAAAAACATTCATGTTGTTATTTAATTTAATATGAAAAAGTGTGTGCAACTTTAGTACTATATAATAGGTACTATAATAATTAATACCTAGTTATATTTCGACAACGATGATTTCACGTGAGTCTGCGCGGCCAGCAGTAGATCCGCCACTGCTGCACCGTCAAAATACTTACACGCGAGTTGGTTCCTTCCCCTAATATTCGGCGACAATCTAGTAAGTTTCACCCCCGGTAGTCCGGTCGGCTGTTTTGGATCTAAGTGGGGGGGGGGGGGTAGCGGTAGATCGGAGACGGCCGTACAACACTCCAGAGACATTTACAATATTACAACGTGTTATACGATTATTGTTATTATTGTTACGATTTACGATTATTATTATTTTACGGCCCTACGTGTTCGCATTATAAACGTGCCGCAGCGGCCGAAAATGATAATCATGATATTTTGGTCTGGGCAAAAATAAAAATTACGCGCGCTCAAAACCGTCGTCTGATTATCATAACGTTTTCGTCGACGACGTGTCGTATGAAGTGACAGCTATTCCATCTATTATAATATGTACGTCATATATAATATTTGCGCGCGTGCGCTCGCGTGTATTTGATATGCGGTCGTCGAGATTTGTCGGTACAAACAACAGTGTGAAATTCACATTGGCGCCGTCGTAGCGATATATTATAACCATATGGGTACAGCAAGCCGTACGTAAAACCTATTACGCGGAATAGTATATACATACAACGTATGTATATGCATGTATAGTGTGTGTATATATATATATATATACATATATCCACGGTACAAACGAGTGTCGTGCGACGTTGTGCGTGTGTCGAAATCAAATTCGGAAGCAGATTGATGAAACACACGTCGTCGCATACGGTTTAGCTGAGTTGGCACGACTATTACTATTATTACAATTACTATTACTATAGATAAGACGGAGGGAAGGCAGTGCTACGACAGTGTTACTAATGGACAGCCGTTTTTCCGAGTATAAAAACCGACGTGTAAACTATAAGCCACGATTTTACTATTTGAACGATCGCGTATTCGCGTGTCTAGGTGTTGAAAAATTGTTTTCGTTTTCGTTTTTTTTTTAATTGTCGATTAATAGTAGACGGATCCATTTATCCGTACGAGAGGTTTTGGGTTAGATACGCCATAGTGTGGTACAGATGGACTGCACTCAAAACTCATGGAAAACGACTAAGCGTGTGAGCCTCGAACGTATGCAATATTGTGTGGTGCACTATATACACACACACGCCATATCGTAATATTATCAACACACAATGCACGTAATATAATAGGTAATATAATATATAATAATAATATGAGCAATAAGCGTTCATTGTAAAATAAATGAATTATCGCTGGCCCGCTGTGGCCGTGTATCATATTATTATTATTATGTTTTCACGTGTACAACATTGTTGCTCGCCGACAGCTTAGCTGCAGCGCCAAAAACGTATTATTTCGTGTTACTATTATTTATCTACACCGTTCGCGCGTATATGACGCAGATACAATTATATTTGGGCGAATATAACATACTTATACACTGTATAAAATATCGCGCTGTCTGTGTACCTGTAGAGTGTGAGTATGACTATAATATACATTATAATACATTCCTATTATTGTGGTTGTCCGTACTTTGTTCTTGTTATTGTCGTCATTTTAGAATAGCCAAGTAATTTTTCTCGATAATTGACAACAAAAACAAGGGTGTCACTCGCAGGATCCACGTGCGCAGTGTTTTGCATCCCATAATAATGCTCTTTATATTATTTTATAAATTTATTTTTTAAATCTATAGACTATATTATATTATTCTAACACAAATAATAACCTTTTAATTGTTTTAGACGATTGTAATACTAAAAGTAATTATTTTTTGAATTTAAACTTTTCTTAGTAACGGATATATTTAACAGACATTTTAAGCGTTTTAATTATCTCAAATTATTTTATAAATTTATTTTTGCTTAAACATTTTTAATTGAAATACAATATTTTAATTATATTTATGCACCTACTAATTTCTATTTGTATTAAGTAAAGAAATAATCAATTATTGACAATCCATAATAATAATAATACTTACATTTGAAAGTGCTGATAGAGATTCTGATTTTGGTTGCTTAATGTTTATAACTTATTAGTAATATTGTTTTTGCATTCCATGTAAAATTCTGATGTAATAATATAATATACCACATTATGTATTCACAAATAATGGACTTGTAAATAACATATAGTATTATAATGATATAATATTATTATCTATACACCTACTTAAAGTACGAGTTTGGTCGACATTTTTTTGGTGGAATTATTATGATACAACGTACTTTTCTACTTTATAATATTATACTTATGATATATGTTATATAATACACAGTGCATTATTTACCTCCTCCATATCCATAATCTAACCATCAGTTATTTATTTTTCCGTCAGAATTTGTTTTAGTGGGATGTCAACTTGACACGCATACGACGTACCTCATCATATCCTATGCACTTTGCGAACCGAACTATAATTTTTAAGCAAATAACGATATTCAACAATTTTTTTTACCACCCAACACTCACCAGTCATCACAAATAAAAATAAATCTGATAGATGATTGCATCCCGGATCGCCACACCGTCCCGTTACTGTGTAACTGTATGTCATTTTTCGATCACCCAGCTACCCTTATAGATAATCATCCCTGGATTAACATGAAAAAAAAATACTGGAAATTACAAGACAATTATAATCCTTAAAATAAATACGAACTTCAAGACGTCTAGTGAACTAGGTCAGTATGGGGTATTGGGGTGGTGCACTGCAATGTCTAAGAGTATGGGCCCAAGTGCGCCCATCGCATGAAAACCAAGAATAAAAGACATAGTACGTATAAACGTTAAACACAATCATATATAATGTATTTCTAAGCCGATGTATTATTGTGAGTACGAAGAAAATAAGCACTTGTGCCTTGTGTGGTAACATATTATATATATAATGCATAAGACGTAATATATGAGTGATCTGTACTTAAGATTTTCTGACTGGGTATTATATTATATATCTGTGTTATGTATACTTATGTCACCGCTAAATAAGTTATGGATTTTCTTTTGCCCTATATGAGAAAGTTAACAAGAAGAATTTTAATATTTTACAAACGTATGAAACACGTTTAAGATTTTAATGCCGAAATGTAATTTATTTAAACAATGTTTATTTCTAATTGCTCTTGGAATTTCATATGCATGTTAGTATAATATATGTATATGTATATTATTTATTAAAATTTTGCCGGTCTATACACGAATTCCTGTTTGCTATTACTTTTGTTGTAGAGTGCGTAATGGGTGTACCGAAGTATTCGTATAACGTTTTTTCACACGCGTTTTAAATTCAAATATATTGCAAGTTCTTTTAAAGTCGTTCATTATATTGTCAAACGGACATTTTTATTTCGTCGTTAAATAACAATAAATGTATACATAATATATATATTATTTATATATTTTATGCTGATCGTAACTAATATATAAAACACAATGTTTCTGTGCTCTTTATACATACCCCGTACATATTTGGAATAAAATAATTAAAACAGCCATAGAAAATCGTGTCTCTGTATAGTGTACACTTAATAGATTTATTGTTTAATACATAATATTATATAATTTTTTTTGGTTTTCAGTTTTAAACTACACTGCGCATAATGTCGCGCATATTCAAATATTTATAGTATTATAGTCATAACATTAAATATAAGTATTGAAGTCATTGATCCGGTGTATTAACAGTTCGAAGAAATTCCATTGCACTAGGTCGGAACTCGGAGTGCTTTCTAGGGTTAATTCAATTATTAGTCCCGCGCACATAATACATATTATGATTTAATCTGATAGCCGCGATATTTGTATGTAAGCTTCTGTGTCATTAACTTGCAAATATAATACGTTTACCTTTGTTATATTATATAATATATCAAAATTTAGAGATGGAACGGGCAGGTTTAACGAAATATAATCATACCCAAATACTGATTAATTTTGTATTACAATCGCTATTGTTGGTGATGTTTTCTTGGTAATTTTACTCATGATACTAAATCCTCGTATATATTACCTTAACCTTAACCTAATTATTGGTCCAAACACATTGTTATTTTAAAAATGATTTTTTTTTTGCAACACATCTAACCGTGTTTTACATATTTCAAAGCAATGGCTAAATACATATAGTTATATATAGAGTTGCTTTTACAGTATTCAAAATTCAAACATTGTTCAAATCAAATTAAAAACCGCCAAGCTTATATTTTATACATAATATACTGTATTCATATTATTATTTACGTATACGTATATGCATACGATACGAAATTATTTTTACGAAATGTTAAAAGTTTTCACCCCGAAAGGGATGAAAAGAGACCGAGAAAGGAAAGAGAGAACCGAAGTGAGATGTGAGGATGTTTGTAGAACCGGTAGGGTTAGTATGTATTATATTATGCATATATATATTATATTACGTATTGTATATTATGTGTGTGCATTTATTACTTCACACTTCCACACTGACTGTACAATCGCCTATGCTATATTATATATATATAGGCACCGTTGTATTGTAGGTATGTTTTCTCCGAGACATAAATAATAAATCTATTGCCGCTGTATTATATGTGCGATATGGTTTTTTCTCCTTTACACAATACGTAATCACTTTTTCGACTACAAAACGATCGCTCTAAATGTTTCATTATGACGGCTGACATACACACATCGCATTATTATTATCATTATTATCAGAGAAAGAGAGAGAGAGAGAGAGAGAGGAGTACTTTTTGAAATTTCGAACAATATGTGAGAACCGTGACGTCTCGATCCTGTTGCGGAGGAAAACTTTTTATAAATCTCGTCGTAACGTTTTTGTAGAAATTCCACCGATTATATTTTATTAATCGTATTCTGTATGGCACGCTTGATAATAACGCACATACAGTCGTTTATAAAACGTCAACCGCATATAAATGTTCGGACTCTGTCTGCTGCCCTAAAGATATTGTAAAAACTTCTAAACACGCAGTGTAGTAGCGTGTTCCCGACTTCCGTTCATGTTTCAATTTCAAAAGAGTTATACGCGATATTTCTATTGACAATGTAGACGCGTGATACCAAAATCGATCGACTAAAATCCAAAAATCTGTGAGGCCCTCTCACTGTTTACAAAAGTCATAATATTATGTGTATATGCGCCGGATCCGGTCGAGGTGACGATCGGAGTGAACACAGCATGACGGTGTCCGCAAGTGCTATGTTTTGTTTTATATATGTTTTCTTTGGCACATATACACTTAATAAAACACGTATATATCCCTCGTCTTTGCTGGCACTCACTGCAATTAGCCGGCGAGGGGAGGTGCGTTTACACACGTGCACGGCGCATCTAGCTAAACGAACCGTATGAACGACGCGAATCGTGCTCGGTCGTGTGCGTGATTCGATTTCCGAGTCCGGTCCGGCTGAATTGCAGCACCTAACGCTATCCGTATACACGGTACATATTGTGGATCATGGTAGGTGGGGGCCTATATTATAATACACCGGCGTATTCCAAATCACATCGGATCGTCCCTATAGCAAATGCAATTTGTCCCGACCCCTTTAAACAATTTAATAATAATAATAATAATAATAATAATATTATCTCATCGTGTGTGAGTACCTATTTACGATATCATACCTATATATATATATATATTATATGTGCGTACCGCTCTATTGTCCTGTTTACTTTCGTAACGGTTTCGAGCCAAATATGATAATGTAAATTTATTATTAAATAATAATATATTATAATATAAATGGTGTATAATAATGTGTTTTTCGGCGATAACTCGTCTGCGATATTGTTTTATCGTAGCGGAAACGTATACACCGCCTATCTGTTATTTCACATTATGATTATTACTTATTAATATATTGTTATTAAATCGTTTTAGAATTGCTGACAGACTCCACTGCCGTTTCTGCCACCGGTGAACCGTACAATATTATGTGTTTGCGGTGTTTAACGTAGTTATAATATTATTATCATCGTATTCGGCTATGATACAAATCCACCACACGTATAATAATATAATCCCCGTGGTCGATGATAATATGCGTGCATAATATAATATTATATTATAGTGGTCGGCGGTGCTATAAGCCAAATAACAAATGAATAACAACGGCTACGACATCCCTAATATCATACTATATTTTCATTTTATTAGTTTTTTATTATAAATTACGATCGAGTTACGATACGTTAAAAAAAAGTCCACGCAATGTGAGATTTTATTAACGCACCTCGTCTGAAACCAGCGGTTGTGAGCAATTGATTCTCGTCGTCGTCATCAAAATAAATATTATAATTTATACAAATTACAAAACATATTTCTAGATTAGGCTTCAAGATAGGTATTATAACGATCAATATCGTATATATTATGGTTTAAATTAATACAATTTGAAATTAATTATACTTATCATTCATTTAATCCGGGGTGTAACATTATCAATTATATTTGTCGTATTCGTCGGTTTTACTATTTTTTTTTTTTTTTACTACTTTTTTCTTAAATTGTCATTGGTTTGATATCATGTATTGATTTTTTGTTCATTACTCGTTTACTCGTTTATACTTATAACTCAATGCTAATTAATTTCCGACAGCATACTTGTTCTATGTATCGCATGCATAACGTGTATTTTTCATTAAAAATTAAAAAAAAAATTAAAATTTTTGAAAATTGGTATCTTCAAGTATAAATGATATTATAATATGATATGTATGATAATAATTGATATGATATCTGATTACTTGTCAAGATGTTAATATGTGAAGATATCACTCAAAATTATGAGTTGCTCAATTTTTTTTTAAGCAAGTTGAAGTTGATAACGCTTGTTTATGCGATTGATAAATAAAAATTATAAAATAAAAAAAATCATTTTTTAATCATAATGTATAATACTTGGAATTTGTGTTTAAAAATTATCACTATGCTAACTATACATATTATCTAGTACTCTATTATATTTTTCTGAATTATGTATACCAAGTATTGACAGGTACTTACTCTAGCAAAATGTTAATCATTACGAAATGAAATATAGCGTATACTACTGTAGCATCGCTATTAATAGTATGCTACTATTGACCATTAATTTATACATCGTACATGATACACCTATAATATATTTTTTGTAGAGGATTTTTTTAAATTGTATTATTTTGAAAATTCTTATCTACAGAGATTTGTTATTAAGATTTATCTAATTTCATCTTTACCCCATATTTACGAAATTTCGTAAACACATTAAAACGAATAAGAACTAGTACAGTATATGTGTGTGTTTTATAGACTTAAAAAATGAGACTATAAAAAGAAACGTGATTTATTATGTCAATACATAGTCGTAAAAGACGTTATAAAACGTGACTATAAAATTATATGGTAGTAACGCATCTTAAAAAATAGTAAAAATACTTGAGTCCTACTAGTCGAAAAAAAGTTATCCAAATCACCTATATATAATAGGAGTCCGGTGCAAGCGAAATGCCATCCGTTTTTATTGCATGTGTATGTAATAATATGTATGTTTATTATGTACGTACAAAATAACTCAAATATGTTTCGATTTTCTTTATTTTTGTGAATTATACAGCGTTATATAATATATTTTATCAGTTGTAGTAGACAGAAGCTACCCTAAATTTAATGGGATCAATAGCTTCTATCTTAATTTGCTAGGTAGGTATACTCGTAGGATTCTCATTATTTTTTTAAAATAAATCATTTATAATAATAGGTATTAAATATAACGTATCTCAATTGAAGGAAATTCGAGTAAAGAGAAAAATTCTTACAAAATATATTGATTAAATGAAAAAAGAATATATATATTTTTTTTTAAACTGGTAAACTTCATATAATATATATATTATATAAAAATTATATTAATAATAATATACAATGTACATCAATTAATAATTATTATAATATTGAATTTATTATATCTTTATCTGTATTGTAAATTTATTATTGAGTTGTTGTTACTTATATGTTTCATTAAAAAATAAAAAAATAATAAAATTAATAATTAATGAGATAATTTGATATTTTGATAGTATATCATTATTATAACTAAGCAATCACTTTTGTAAAGAGTCTAGTTTCATAATTTTTTTGATATTTGTGATGTTAGTATTTATAGCACTTCTATGTCACTATCTAGATTTCAAGATTCAAATTCAAAACACAAATATTCGCACTAGGAATCGCCTGAAAAATGATGAGCTAGAATTCATTTATAATTAGATTATATAAGTACACAATGGTTATTTTATTTTAATATTATAGACACTCGTGTATTAAATATGATGTAATAATAAATTATTAATATAATAAATTAGTTTTATTATTGAAATGTATTTTTGTTTTGGTTAAAATAATATAAACTGATCTAAAATGTACAATCAATGCTGAATATGTTTGTCACAAGAAAAAAATCACATTTTTCATTATATTTCAAATAGTTGAACATTTTAAAACAAATTACTTAAGTACTAAACCATTGTAAGTACATGGAAATTCAATTTTCGTTCTATAAAAACCAAAATTATATGGAATACAATGGAGCAAATGGAGGGAATATTTTAAATGTTGAAGTAAGGTCTTGTTGACCAGGATTTCTGGAATGGAAGAATCTATTAATATTTACCATTAAAAAAAATCTTCAATAACAGAACTAAAAACCAAATTGTATCACAAATATATTTCAGAAAAAATGTTGGTTCTCGGAATCATTTATTTTACCCTTTTATATAAAAAAAAAACTATAAAAGAATTTCGTCATATTGAAAGTATTAAAACCCAATGTTGCTTTTTAATAAATGATGAAAGTTTTATTATTATTTATTTATTTTTTAACAAGTATACAATTTGTATAATCGTTGTTATCTGAATTTTACTATACATTGTCAAACAAGGACTTACGTGAAATAAATAAATATTATAAAGGGACATATTTTATACGTAATAAAAATAGCAAGACGTGGGAAAAAGGGCAAATTCGAGTTCATATAGTATTAAAGCCTATTAGTATTGCCATTCTGTATTAGCTCTAAAACGTACCTAATTTTTATAGACGTTAACCATTATTTTATTATATGTATAATTCTCAAATAAGATATGTAAATTAAAATATAAATTAACTTTAGATTGAAATGTTGATGCAACATAAAAAAAAAAAATTCCGATTAACTTGAAAATATGATATTAAGTTGGATAACATCTGTTACATATTGTAACTATTGTAAGTCAACATAATAATTGCATAACGACAGCCGCTGTATATAATATAGTCAAGCTCATCTTATGGGTGTATTCTATAGAGGATAATATACATTTTATGAATTTAAGGTATTTACATATAATTAATATGCAAATCTAACTTCAACTGGTATAATCATAGTTATAACTTTTATAACTATTACTATAATATAATAGTACACCTATGATGGTGATTCAGAATACATTAAATACCTATTTGCAATTGTTAAGTTAAGAGTGCCCGTTTAAGGAAAGTTTTCAAGTTTTAAAAACCACTAATAAGGTAGGCACGCACAAGTTTTTAAACGGTCTACGAGTATATACATACACTTAGCGTAATAAATTGGTATTAAGATCATTCAATATTAAGTCAAAACATAAATATCTGGGCAGAATAGATATAATGCAAAGTAATATATTAAACTAGATAAAAAAATAATTAATCAATGCATTTTAAAAAAAAAAAACAAACAAACAAACAAATGATTTAAAATCAAAATCTTCCAATTTGAATTTTTTAATTTCTTCTACAGTTTTTTATAGTAATGTAAATTTATTTTTTATAACTATGGAGAAATACTCAGTTTCTTTCACATAAAATATATTAAACACACATTTTTAAAACTAAATTTTTGTTTTTGATATACTTGAGGTATAACAATTTCTTAAAATATCCATGTACCCAAAATTTTAAAATCACGATTTTAAATATCTAAAAAAATATAAAACTTATACTAAAATCTATAATAGGTAATAATGAACTTAATTTTTAGGTGAAAATAAAATATATTTTATTAAAAACACTATTTATTATAAATTTCCACAAATATTTTAGTGCAGAATTGAAAAAAAAACCTAAATGCGTTAAAAAAAATATATATATACATATATTTTATGGTAACACTTAAGTCTTACCGATAAAATATAGTTTTTATGTGACGATAAAATTCATAATTATTAACATAAATAATTTCGTCGGCAAGACAAAGATGTGAATGGAACCTGGTTTTAGATATATCCTTTAGCTACGTTAGAATATCCATTGAAAATGTGCTAATTAGTGGATCATCATTTATAAATTATTAGTCAGACGACTGAAGATGGATTTTTTACCTTTAAAATAATATTAAACAATGGATTTAGCATAAAAAGAATACCGGTCAATTATTAAGCATTTTTAATTTTTGTTGAACTTCGTTATATAGTTAAAAAAAAAGTATGTATTCAATATTGTCTGTTACCTATATCTAAATAATTGCAACAAACTATTACATATTTGTCACCCTTGGAGTTAATTATATATATATATATATAATATATATATATATATGTTAAGACTATTTATTACAAATCAAACAAAATTCGATAAGATAATAATAATTGATTATTAGTAAGTTATATTACTAACGTGAAATGTGTTACCATAAAATGTTTTATACTTTAAGCAGTGTGATGAATTAAATTTTTTTTACAATTACACTTTTTAGAACAGTAAAAATGCTTTGAATTTAGTAGTAAGGTTTCTGATAGAAAATCGTATATACGAGTAGTTGGTATTTAGGAAATTAAAATTGTTCAGTATAGGTACTTAATAATTAGAAAACGATGATGTAAAAACATAACTTCCATAGTTTTTATGATTGAAAAACGAAGAATTATAGAAACTTGTAATTTTTACAAAATGTTTAGATTATCATTTTCAACATTTGGTTCAATTTTAAAAATACTTTAATTCTTTTTGAGCTATATTTTATAGGCATGAAAACATAATATATATATATATATATTCTTATAAATGTCTTATTAAAATTATTCGCTGAGTCTAAAATCTTGCAAATTTAATAGTTAATTTATAATTCTTATATAATATATATATATATAAAACTAGCTGTCACGCGCGTGCTCCTTCCCTTTGGATAGTTGTTTGCAAATCGTGGGGCTGTTTCTTTGTTTTATTTATTTTGATCATAAAATACTATAAAGTGTACATATCTTATAACTACTTAAAATAATAATAATTTAAAGTGCTTATAAATTCTCATAAACATAAATACTTATAGATAATAAAAACAATTTTTTTTCCCACATTAATATATTATTATTATTATTAGTATTATTCTTACACCCGGGAAATATATTATATAATAATCTTATAACGTCCTTAAATCAATAAAAACAATAATGATTATTAAACATCAACATTGGGTATGGCATTCAGTGGGTTTTTACATCATACTTCCATCCAGCGAGCTACCAAATTACTATACTACTTTTCTATTGGTTATTGTTATTATTGGATGCGTTTTAAAATATTTTAACTACTGGAGTCTCAAGATTAAGTACGTCAGTGTCGTAGTTAGAACTCAGTGATCTATACTTCAAACCCCGTAGGACTGATCAAAGCACCGATGCGTTGACACATTTCATATAATACGTTGACAATAATAATTGATTCATCGTCGATTCTATATTCACATTCTGAGGTGGGTCGTGGGAAATTGCTTAACTATACGCATTATACAATTATTTAAATTTATTATAATATATCATACATATCATTCTACGACAAAATTCAAATTTTACGGGAGATACACAAAATAAGTTTTGTGTAACTTATTATGTTCCTTTTTCGAAATAAACGAAATAAAGATACACATACTGTTACTATAGGAACACGCAGATAATATGCTTCCTTTTTACACCAAATAGTGTATTTAGAAATAACATACTTCTGTAAAAATCTAAAAATGTCATAATATTGAACATGTTCCGGGAAACATTGTTCCCTAAAAAAAGTGGTACCAAAACCTTCAGAAAACTATTAGGTAAAACAGTAAAAAATTTGGTGACGATACGTTGAATGGTGTGAATTTGTATGAGTGACAAAGACTTGGGACTTGCTTTTATAGTATAGATTATTAAAAATGTATAGGTGCTTTTTTTTAAATATTAATTTATTTAAAGTTAAAATCATTACAAAGTTAATTATTATCACAACAATTACAAACTAGTATTTTGTAGTATACATTGTATTAAACCTTAAATTTTATAATTGAGGTTTGAAAATGCAATAAATGTTCTCATAAACAATGCATACCGAAACTTTTTATATAATATGAATTATACTATGTTTAATAATATAAGTATATTAATAATTTCAAAATATGTTGAAAAATTCATTTTTAGATAATATCTTAATACTTATATCATTATATATTTGTAGTTATAGTACCACTATAAACATATTTAGTATTTATACTGTTTTATAGTGATTAGAGGAAAGTTTTTTCAAATCAAAGTGCATACAAATATAAAGGTATCATTAAAATAATTAAACACTAATGAATAATGGTATAATGAAATATTCAATGTTTTTGGAAAAATTATATCAATCTAATTTAATACCAAAAGTAAATTATTTTAATAACTATATCAAAAAATACTATATATATCATGAGAATATATATTTAGTGATATAAGCTGATAGACCATCTTCGTTTAAAATTATTTTTCATATACAATTATATATACATATATATATATTACATTATTGAATTCAAATTTAGTAAACGATTACAGTGGCCCATATGACACCTAATGTACAACATGTCTACCTTTTTTTTTCTTTTGAATTACGATTAAATTTATTTTATACTTTATTAACATATTGCATTACCGTTTATTGTTTATACATTAAAACAAAATATATGATACGATTTTATACAAAATAAAAATAAAACTCGTTTGCGGTTATGGGTTTCGCATATTCTACGTCAAATAATAATTTACTCATAAGTCATAACTAATTGCTTGGGTTAAAAAAAAATAAACAGTTTTAATTTCCAAACTTATAAAATAACGTTTATTATTAAAAGCTTTTGGATAAACCTTACTAGTTTGAACAATTAGTTTTCAATGACATTTTATTAAGGTAAATTATTTTTATGGTAATAATAATTGAATTTGAATTTTTATTTAATGTAATAACTTATTAAAATAATAATCAATAAATTTGTTTGTTAACACATAACGAGGAATTTTTATGCATAAATAGTTAGATTATGTGTAATATTTATTAATTAATGGTTTTAACGTCGGTCAATTTATAGTGAACATAACATTTATTATCAGAATAATAGTTTATATGAAATTATAGAAACGTTTTTTTTTTTTATATATATATATAATTATATTAAATGCCTCTAAATCAACATGACAAATATAATAAATGCCTAAAATAGATAATAGATGTCTCTATTTCACGTATAATTAAATCCACGGGTACGTATGAAAATTAAAATTCACTAGAAACCGTGAATTTAACCACACGTGAAACTGTGAATTTATTTCAGGTGCATTGTTTTACGAATATATGCATTTATTATACTTGGTATTTTGTTCAATGCATTTATTATATTCCACTGGTTTCTTTTTTCTACACTGCGGTGGTCGGTGCACAGTTATTTACTTCGAATTCTTCATCTGTCCTGTCTTTTTACGATGATAATATACGGCATATGCAATATTTAAAATACGTATCCACGATTTACCACAATTAATGAAACGTGAATAATTAAATTAATGGATTTTTAAATTTAAACACACATGAACAAAATACGTACTTGTGATCACGTGAATCTTAATTTAAGTTCAAATCCTTGAGCATCTATATGCTCAGCGTAAAAAGTTGGAATGTAAAATATTATTCGTTGACTAATTAAATAACAACTTCTGCGTGCATGTAATCGTATGATTAATCTAGCGACATAATCGAATTTGAATTCGTTAGTAGTAGGATTTATAATGTGTCCGTAGATTATAAGTCTATAGCATGACAAATCAAATCTGGACGAAAGCGAACTTATGCGTTTAATGTCGTTTCGCATACCGATCGGAATAGAGTTTGACGGTTACCGCCATGCGCAATATTTACCGGAGCAGAGATAATAGGTGTATATGATTTATGTTTCCTGTTGTGGTGACGTGTAGGCGCAAAGACGATCGCACGTTGCGCAATATAATAATAATATACGTACACACGCGATTTTGCGGTTCGATTCGTAATGTCGGTGGCAAATACAAAACGCGCGTCGTTTTGTATTTTTTCGGGAATACGTTTCAACGAAATTGATTTATCGAGTGGTGTATAATAATATTATGTTACGCGGTTGTCGTCGGTTCGCGAACATCTGTTACGGCGCGGTATTTTTTGATATACGGTATTATAGATACGTACCATTTTACACGGTTCCGCGCTGTACGGTATTTATATGACGTATTCTGTACCCACGGTACACGAAACGGAAATTATTCGACGTAATAATTAATAGACGTCGGGCTGTAGGGTACGACATGATTAAAATATATAACCCATCTAACAATATATAACGCATGGATTGTATACGTGTTATATATTATGTACCTATACATAATATGATACGCGTATACAACTGTCGGCTGTGTAGTCCACGGTGTGCAAGTGAGCACACATCTGGTCGAGTGAGCTGATACACCTAAGCCTAAGCGGTATAGAAATATGCACTTCTACCGCGTTATTATCATACCTACCTCCCCCGTTCGTTAGCGTATACGCCTACGATGGCTGCGTTAAATATTATGTTATCGCGCGGCCCGAGTTTGATTAGATTCCGGATCGTTAAGAAGAAAATATAGGACCTAAGAGTCGGCATATAAAATATAAATATAACAGTATAGGGTGTGTGTGTGTGTGTGTGTGTGTGTGTATGGTATACGTAATGTCATTATATTATAAACATAAGCGTGAATATCGTGCTATATTTTTCATGCGTATATTGTCGTATATGGTACGGAACTCGTGGTGGAAAAATGAATAATAAGAACGCATAAACGATGACGATAGTAAAAATAATAATAACAATAATAATGAAACTCGCGAGACGAAGGCGTAGCCGGTATGCAGAGCTCGTGTGACGGAAATACGAATTCGTTAAATTTGATTATTTTTAAAAACCTCGGCTCGGTTTACCGACTACCCGGGTTCCCCTGTACGGCTTTTTACCACCTTTCCTCACACAACAAAGTGTTTTGTATCCTGCGCCCGGAAGTCGGTGAATCGGAGCTTCATCATTCGATCCTCTGACGACCACTCTTATATTTTCCAAGCCTACTGTCGTCCGTCTCGAAAGATCAAGGGGCTTTCGGTGGCTGCGGTGATAGTGATCGACCGATGGCGGTGGACCGGAAGTCGCCGTCAGGATCAGCTATATGAATATGTAAATGTCGACAATGTCCTATCCGGAACTGTGCCAAAATGTTTCCCGGCACCTGTGCGTTAAACGTGTTTAACTGCACATAATAATATAATATACTATACAACAATATAAAAGTACACATAAATGTCTGCTTGAGTAAAAGAATTTTTCATTTCCTCGAGTTTACTTCTTCCGAATTCTATTACGAATAAGAAAGAAACTCGTCGCCACTTGGCAAAATACCATTTTACAACAATAACACTATAAACGTACAAATGTACAATGATAATAATATTATTATAGCAATGATATATTTATAGATATTATACTGCATAATATTATTAAGCTATACCAGCTGTATTACATTGTATAATATTATATAGCTGTAGCAGCACAAATGACTACAACGACACTATACTTAATGTGTTTATTAATAATAGCTACGAAAAACAGTTATCATAAAAAAGTTGACAAGTGAAATATTCGATTGAGAGGTATTTTTTGTTTTGTTAATTAATAATTATGAGTTTTTAAATCGTTACCGTAGAAAATGTTAGGTACGTGATATTGATTTTACGGAGAATCCCATTACCATTGCAGTGCACAATAAAAAATCTGTAACACATAATATCATGTGTATCATGTACTTTACAGAATATATTTCATTTCGTTGTATGGATGGTTTTAAATTATTAGAGATTTATCAAATAGAACTTTAAAAAAAGTGAGAGAATACGTGTATTTTCATTTTCACATATAATTTTTATACATCGTCGATAACAAAATCGCGTGCTCGAGTGATTCCCGTAAAAAAATAAATAGTTTACATAATGCGATGAATAAGATACAGTCTAAATCGTAATATATATTATATTAAATGACTTCTAATCGTCGTGGTGGCGAAGGTAGCAACGTTTGTATTTTAACGATCGCTCAAAGACGTTTACCCGGAACCTTCACACGTTCAATCCACATCCTCGGGGAAAACGGTCTACGAGTATTGTTTTCATATGTATGAATACGATTCATTTTAACGCCTATTCAATATATAGCTGTTGGTACCCTTTTTATCGGTTTCTTTTACAAACGGAACACACGTGTACTGCATTAATGTTGTATTTGGTTATAATATATAGTTTTTTTTCCGATTTTGATTTAATCGATACCTTTCGTTTCATATCCTTATTCCAAAGAGAGCGTTTTATATTATAACATAAGTTGTTATAATCACTGTAGTATAGTATAATTATTATGAAACCAGATAAACTTAATACGATAAATGTGTTTTACTGTTTTATGTCATTATGTTTTATGTTCATTTATGTCATATTGAGTTCATCACGAAGTAATAATAGGATAAATAAAATTAAACGAATCTGTGTAATTTGACTAAAATTAGCTTGGATGGTTATTTTGATAAATGGACTTGGTTGCACTAAAAATAGCATAGAATAAAATTATTAATTATTTACAAGAAAAAAAAACACGTAAGGTTATTTTATAAAAGATTGTTTCATCCGTAATTAAAATTATGTAGATTAATATGCATACACGTCGAGGGTTTAAAGAGATTATTATGTCTAATATTTTGTATTTAATCATAAATAATATTTATCTGTCCTTGGCGATAATTATTATGGTGCTAAATCATTAGTGATATAATATAACCACAAAACTCGTGTTAAGATATTTATAGTTTTAGAAATGATATTGATACATTTTTATAATAAAATCACAGAAATTCGTAATGAATAACTCGCATATTCTTCTTATCATATCACGTTAGTTTAAACTAAAATATAATTTTGAATAGATCAATAAAGACTCATGGTGAGGCAAAGTTTGTTGTTGGACATTATACGTTAAAGTTCCTAAAGTTTTACTGTACAAAACAAATATATATGTATATATATTATATATACACACAATACGTGTGTATATTATCGTGAATAGACAAAATTAGTGGAATTAAAAAAGTGTACAGTTAGATAAATTAAAAACAGGTGTTTATTTTCATAAAATAATAACAAATCCTTTTTAATCCTCATTGAACATTATTAATTATTATATAGTGTATATTGTAATTTATTAATATTTTAAAAATTGATATAATTACACTATCTTAACATAATATTATTAATATTATAGGTAGGTAACAGTAGGTGATGTATACACAATTTACGGTTAATAAAACACGAATGTGTTGTTTGTTGTAACGTAGTATAAAATAATATATTTTTATTTTATTTTCAAATGGGTTTTTAAAATTAATTGGTACAAATCTTGCTATATTATAACGAATCATAGAGTTAATTTAATTTGAACTTAGTGATTTTGCTTATTAATTTAGTAAAATATTCTGAGAAATTAATCATCTTTAAATTTTACCTCTATCGTCATATTCTTCAATTATAGAACGACGCCATTTTAAGAATATTTTAATTATAATTCTGCTTATAATTTAAAGATGTGTTTTAAAAAATCCTTGAATTAATTGAAATTATTTATTAGGTTTTGAACAATTGATATTAATTGAAACGGAAAATATTTTATTTTTAACTCTATATTTAGAGAAATATATTCAACAAAATAAATAAGTACCTACATATCTTTAATTATTTTTCATTGTTGAACATTTTATGGAATTAAAATCACTTTAATTGTAAAGATTGTAAAGGTTTTTATTTTTTTGAAAGTTCAGACTATATTATTTTATAAATCTGTATTTCTTAATTAATTCTAAAATATATTATAAGTGACGGTAGTCTGAATCCAATATATTGATATGACGGGAAAGAGTATCAATTATTTAAGTCTCACAAACATAATATTATTCAAACTCAAACGATTTTTTTTTTAAACATTTTTCACAAACTTCAATTCCCCGAGGATGAAAAATGTTAATTAACGATTAGGGAAAATCCGCTGTGCCTGTTAATAATTATTGCTCTACACTATGTATATTTATAAAGAAAATAATATAAAACTGAAAGATAGCAAAACACTCACCCACTATATACCTGTATCTATATAAAAGGGGTATTAATTTTTATAATGCAATTTTACAACAATAATTAGTCTGAATATAGGAAGGTTTTATCAGCTTTCAAAACCACACTTTCGCAGAAAGCTTATTATAATATAATAATTTGGTTTTATTCATTGGGTGTTGTAATATATTATATACATTATATTATGTTAAGTGACATCGAACATAATAAGCTGGTACGATGTGTTTTTTTTTTATCATTTTGCATTTAGCCATTGGAATTATGTAGGTAGACGTTATTTTCTATAACTTGAGAAAGGTAGACGTTAAGTAAATAATAATAAAAAAAAACGCATGTAAACAATGTAATAATTTAAAATAATGAAAATAAAAATAAATGATTTTAAAAAGTACTAGTTTTTATATCTATAACGTAATTCTATTTCCTGTCAGCTATATTATATTCAAACTCAAATTTGATACATAATTTATTATATTACAAAAGAATCTGTGTTCATAGATAATTTCTTAATTCTAATATCAGTATTTATATGATTCAATATATTTTATCTTTCTAACACAATATTTATGTCCTGATAATATAATATGTATAAGTAAATTATATAAATGATATATAACATAAACATTTTTTATAAATTGAACTCTTATACTAAATCAAATTATATTTAATTTTATTATAGTTGTATTTTGTGTTCAAAATATCCAGAAAACAATTTAAAAAGTATAATATATATAAATATATCGGTATATTGAAATGTCAATGATGCCATTGTTTCCAAATTAATAGTTACCTTTACGGTTTGGATTAAACTAAACCAAGCCCGATAAAGTTTAAATAATGTGAAACTAAATTGTTAAGATAATTATAACTTATACACTAACCTAAATGCAGAATTATCATTTTGATAGTAAATATTAATAATTTCCCAACTTATTGCATGTTGTGACGTAATCATCCATTATACCATTGCGGCAGGGGATACCGATGACAAACTAAAATGTTTATATTTTTATATTTTATGAAAGTTGTATCTTTAAAAAATTATTTTTAATTTAAATTGGATTGTAATGCATATATTATTATTATGTACCATTTAGGGATTTAAGTATTTAACATCGTTATGAAATACACACGTTATACAATGAAAATTGCACAAACATAACATATAAGTCAGTTTTGATTATGATACACATTTAAAAATGTACCTACTGTAAAATACAATTTTGTTGTATGTAAAACATTTTCATTATTATTTTTTTTTTTAAAACATGTTATGTTATATTTTATTCTTTATACTTATGTTTTTTTGTAAAAATAAATTGTATGTGAATAATTAACGTTTACGTGGCTAAAACATTTGAGGAAAACATACTTAAGTTTAAATATAACTAGTGAATTTCAATATGGTGCAGTTAGAATTATGTATTATGGTTAGTATTTTTTGTGACAAACGCAAATCATTGTCCCGTAAACAGTCTTTAAAATGCAGACAAAATAACTAAGTCAAAGTGGTGGCCTAGCAAGTCGTTTTAAAACATTTTTATCACGACGGAATATCGCGCACGTATTTTGTATTATATCAGTTAATTTAAATGGACTAAAAATAAAAAATAATCGCGTAAATAAAATTGTAATAATCTCAAATTAGATGCACAAGAGTTACGGGTATGTAGGGTCGGCCGGTGTTTCAAGGCTTGGTTGTGCCACGATAGATTTTATATTCAAGAGCCGTTTATTCGTATAACTAATTTTCGTTTTGTTATTTTTCATTCCTTCGACCATCTATCCACACACACACACACATATATAAACTACGTTTAGTATATCCTTGAAAATATACGTACGTGACGAAAAAGAAGAACCTATGTATTATATGTATATAAATATTATTCTAATCAAACAACTTTATAAATAAAACTCATAAAATCGATGGTAATAAAATATATATTGTACTAAAAACTAAAACCTATTGATTGATTTTATTGTCTTAAATATTTAGCAAATAATATAATAGGATTTTCGTGGAAATGGTTAAAAATCACACCCATATACACATACAAACACAAGGCTGGTGAGCATAAATCGTATAAATTCAATCAGAAAAAAAAATAAATTCAGACAACATATTATTATGATTACTTGTCGTAAATTCCATCCGGAAATGTTTTGGTTCATAAAATAAACAAGAGTGATGTGTAAATTTTGCTTAGACAACTTTTATTTTCCATAATAATTTTAATAAATTAAAACATTAAAAGCTAATTTAACACATTTTAAATTTTTTTATAATAATTAGGTACTTATGAGGTTTTTTTTTTATTCCAAAGAAAAAATATTTTCCAGAAATAATTAAAGTTATTGATATGAAATTATCAATAAAACTTAAGATATGTGGACATCAATTTACAAGAGTGGTATGATTGAAAAATCGTCTATTTCGCCTCTTTTGTGCTTTGGGACTGTGTTTATATGTTTGTAAGTGACCTTTTTCATGGACATTAAAAAAAAAAAAAAAAAAATGAATATTTTGAAATGGAAAAAAAAAGTTATAACAATTGGAAAAAGCAATTTAATAGTTTTAATAAGAAATTGTAGAATCTTGAAAACATACAATGTGTTATGACAAAGATTTATTATTGGAAGAAAATCATATGATAAAAACTTTGCTTTGAAAAGTACGACGAGTATCACTCTTAAGCAATGAGGAACATGTATAGAAAATTTAATATGAAAATAATGTTAATCTGCAAAAAAAATATTTGAAACAGATATTTATAACAAAATGGGCTCCATATAGCGAGTACAATTATTTTTTTTTCTAAATCATGCTTATCTTTTTTTTATTATGAACTAACAAACTTAACTACGAACGTAGTTGATAAAATATAATTTACAGCACTGCTTTGATAACACCAAAATTCATTTGTCCTTTTAGGTTTGTATTATCAATACAGCGTCCGAATCACTACCAAGTGTTTGTTAAATAAATTTTTAACATTTAAAATTATGAAATAAAACATATTAAGCTAAGAAAAGGTTCTTTAGATTAGTTTTGTTAAAAACAATCATTGTTTCAGAGTTTCAGACAGAATATCTGAGCCAACTACATTGAATGAGTAAAAAATCAATGAAACGTATATTTAAAATTATATTCTATATTAAAATAACTATATGTTAATTTATTACAAAGTTACTTTGTCATATCAAATAAAAATTTTAAATTAAAAGTATTTCTTTTTAAATAACAGTCTTCTTATCCTGTTTTAACTCATCCATTTTCTACTGATTGACATTTAGTTTATTCTGTATTTTAAAATAATAATACATTTTACAGAAATTATGATCGTTATTGATATATACATTTTTAATTTTAAAATTCATATAATTAATTTAAAATATTATAATTTTTTACTAATTGACCCTGTAGTTTGGTTATTTGATCTTGTGTTAAAAATCTTTAACTGTGTATTGTTATAATGAATAGAATGAAAATTTTGTATTAAAACATGAACTGCAGTAAGATATTGCGCGTTTATTGTTAACCGACCATGACGTTTATAATTTATGCCAAAACATTGCCGAGGCGGAGTTAACAACGTTTCATCCGACCTTTTGTGGAATTTACAATCACCACAATAAACAGCCGTGTGTTCAAAAGACGGTACAAACTCTGTGTAACGTGTAAAAATCCCGATAATAACAATAATATTATTACTATCCCGGTGGCAGAGAAGACTCGAAAAGCGGACTTCTCTTCCCGCCGTCGTAAAACAATCGTTCGAAATATTTTACCACGAAAGACTTATTTTTTGATGCCATAGCAAATACGCTATACATACAATATAATATTCAGTTTGGAATAATGTTTTATCATAATTCATGGACGAAAATAGCATTTCAACGAAGTGCATATACATCGTAAAATATAATATATTATATATATATATTGTATGGGTAACAGCCGTTGTGGTCCCGTAAACTGAACCCGAAGATCGTTTACCGAAATCAGCAGTGTACGAATTGAGAATACTGTCGAACTTTAACAACGGTACCACATCATGTATATGTATGAAAATAATCGTCTCGACCGTCTTTGCAGAGGTCGCGTTTTATTCGGAAACGCACCAAAATCGATTCACTGTGAAGTACTATTTGACGATATTATTGCCATGCGTGTATTTTGCTTGCGTAAAAAAACGTTATCGCGGTTAATTTGTCTGCAGTTTAATGTTCAAATTCGTGTCCGCCGCTGCACGTTCACGTAAATAACCGATATGAATTCAAAATTATCGATGTTAACGAAAATAATAAATAAATAATAATATACATTTCTTTTTTATGTAATGACCTCGAGGGATATAATCTGTAATATATAACGATTTAAAAAAATAAAAGTATATGTATATAAAAAGTTTGTACAGCAATATGTTGTTGGGTATATATATATATATATATATATAATATTTTATGCGGAGTTAGTTGGCTGACGACAAGATGATCATAATATAATACCCCAGAGATTTTCGACAAGTAGTTTCCATGTTACAAAATTAAAAAAATATTATCAATTTTCAATTTTTTTTTTTCAAGTCTGCATTTAAGCGTTGCTTATAAAGTTAGCTTATAAGTACGTGTAATTTATAGAATATACATAAAAGTTTTTTTTTTTTTAACACGCTTGATACGTTGCGAGTATCGAGTCTTAATCGTGTCAAGGTTTCGGCGACATTTTTATGAGACACTATAAAGTGTTTAAATGGATAAAGTTTTGAAGAACAAATTTTGGAAGACTCGTTTTTTTTTTTTTTTTGTTTTAAAGGTACTATAAGAACCGATGGAAAATTACTAGATTTTACGATTCTTTTTAGAAAATGGTATCATCTATTTTGGGTGATCGTAACCATTTATTTTATATGTTTTATTATAATACTGTTTTGTGTTTTTCGATGTACCCTCGTAATAAATTACAACGTATGTGATTGTACGAAAAACTATAGTTGAACACCATAATGTAGCAAATGCAATTTTCCCATTATTTTTTTTTTTTCGTTTTGAATTATTACATCAAACGTTAGTGCTTTTAAATGTGTTTTAAGTCGTATAAATTATAAATAATCGTATTTTCTTTTACTTGTAATTATAATTATTTATTATATTATATACTTAAAGAATTTTTCAAACCAGCTGTTAGTATCACCGCAAAGCTTTCCCCTCTCTAACGTTAGTTTTAATTAGTGCTTCTCGAAGTAACGATTTTTTTTTCAATGGTTCTTTAAAAGTAAATATACCGATATATATATTTATTTTTATTAGCCACTTAATTTTGTTTTTCACTGAATGTGTTAAGCACTTCAAAATATAAAACGCATTAATAAAATGTTATTATTATGCTTATTATTATAGGACCATATTTTATTTATTTTTGTATTTATCGTGGGACGAGAGGTAAATTAAAGCTATTGTTATATATATATTTTAACATCTACACAACTAATATCCAGTTATAGCATGAGTAGAACAATATTAATTTAGTGGATTGTTATTAAATAATATGTTATAAGTTATAACATAATTATATGTATACTTAAATAATTTTATTTAATTAATTAATTGTATTATATAAAAACAATATATTGACTGAAAGTGTTAAACTTCTACTGTGTATATATATATATAAAATACTACAATTCGATGGGGGTATAGATTTTAGATTTGAAAAACTTGACTATTTCACTATTCAATGATTATTATCAAAACGTGTATAGGATATGAATGAATAGGGACATAAGTGAATTCTTAATAAAGCATTGGTTTAAGACTTTTTAGCGTTATTCTAATATTCAAAAACAAAACTCTATACCAAGAACGCTATTCGAGTCTAGAACTTTAGTTTTGCGACGATTTTTTTCTTGAGTTATTGTTTTGTTTTCCCGAAGTTTCTTGTTAAAAACGACATTTTTAAGACAATGGGAATGCGTCAGACGTGTCGGAAATAACGGGCAAATGAAATACTACACCCGGATGTCGAGCATATGAATAGAAGAAATCTATAAAACAATTTTCAACTCTGAACAAACTATTCGATATACCTCTTTCAGATTGTTTTGATATTGGACGTAGATTATATTTACTAAAGAGATATAGAAAAAATCTATATAATATAAGGAATACACTAAAATAAAATATTTTTAAAAAACAACTATGATTACGTCATAATATTATTTTAATGAGTAAATTTTCGAATTATTTATTTTTAATTTTTCACTTTCATCATTTTTTAATTACTGATTTTTAGTACTACTCAACTGGTAAACTAATTAAACTATCTGCATAATGACATGTTATATTATAATTTATTTTAATAAAATACTTTATAGTAGTTTCTTCTCAAAAATTATTACTTTCGAGAGTAAGTTTGGCAGAATCTTTTAGTCTTAACAACTATGTTCTGTGTTTCAAATTATTAAAAAAAAATCGGATTGTTTAAATTTTCATGAGAGATTCACAATGTTTAAACTATTTAATTTGAAATGTTGTTATTATTAACAATTTCATGAATCTAAATTTAACATTTAAAAATAAACCAGTATAGTTGTGTCTTGCTACTTTATATTATTATGCTAAGACAGGATATGACATAACATTTTTATTTCTTAAAAATACGGAGTACGGATCTTCACAATCTTACTGTGTGAAATAAGTTGGAACGTTTTACTTCGATATACCTAGAATATATTATATTTTATTAACAAAATAAACAGTTTAAACAACTAAGAATTTATAATAGAAAGTTGAAGAAAGTTGCATAAAAGCACATTGTTGAGAATTGTTTTTAGTCCAATAAATCATGTGAACAATAGGTGCTACTAAACGAAATCACGTTTTACCGGTATAATACTATTCGGTTATCTTTATATATATTATTTTAGCCGAATCCTTAATGAACTACTGTATTCACTACTAATCGTGAAAAAACATAAATGTATCACTGTATCACTAAATGTTTAAAAATCGATATTTCTTGTTTGATATCAGCAACACATTTATCTCGTGTACAAATATGTATATTTTTTTTTAAACATGCAATATTTATTATATTATATTTTGATATAAAATATTTTCCTAGTCGTAAAAGATGTCAGTAAATCACTTTGAGTTCGACCTCATCAAATACGTATTAGTCCTTAAAAAACTGTTAGAAAAAAAAAACGAATATGATACATACTATTTATGGAATATTTTCTTTTTTTATAACAAAGATACAGAAATATTTCTATGTACCTACTTTGTTATGAGTTTTTTTTCAACCATTTATCGTTATGTAAAATAAAATATACCACCAACACATACATACCACCTATATATTATATAATACATTTCAAACAGTGCAAACCGAAAAAGCGTGTTTAAAAATATAACAATAAATCTCCGAAGTATACTTATTTTAAATCGCATTACAGTCTGGTTATTACCTGAAATATTAATATCATTATGCTTGTAATCTCCGAGTCGTTCGACAAGTACAGTATATTTCATTTGTTGCAGTACTGTCGATGTTTGAAACATGATTTAATTAAGACACGTAGATATCGAACCTTACTATGTATTCATTTAACTACGAATTTCAATTAACTTACAGTATCAAAACCGTGCTGAACCCAATGCATAGGGCAAAATACTTTAACATGATTTATGGCGCGCGGTATATTGTATATAATATGTATTATTACATCTATAGTATGCATGTAGTATGTATGTATGTATGTGTGTGTGTGTGTATGTGTATTTCGAGAATAATATGTTGTGCTTTGTCATCGGCTATTATTAGTGCCAAAACACGGTGGAGTAGTACTACTGTTTGCGGTGCTCCAAGTTAATCGATTTGTACGTCAGTCTGTCTTCGGGTATAGTCGCATAGTAGTATAATATATAGTGTCTTTATGTATTTCTGATATTGTTCCGGCTTATATTTCTTTAGATATCTGACAACGTTTGTTTTGCTGTTGAATGCTATTCATTTGGTTAACTAAGAACTTCCTCTAACGCGTCCCAATCCTTTTATCATATATAGAAGGTACGTGCGGACATACAGTTATTATTAGTATTAGCATTATTATTATAAACGTCAGAGTAAATAAAGTGTAACGGATTCCTCTTAATAGTATCGTTTGGTGTCTTGTTGTATAATAATGAAACATTAATGTCAGTAAACATTCGCTGTGGCAGATTACCGCATGAACGGGGGTGAGTAACATTTTCTACCTCTCCGTGTCTCTGCAGTAAGTTGTACGGTTTCGAGATGATCAACATTATAGTTCGTGTACACAATTATAATCGGCAATAGCCATTATTATGGTGGATTAAAAACGTATAAATTATTTTTAAACACGCTTGAATACAATATATCTGTATGTTCTAAGCTAGCTAGCTTTAAGTTCACTGGTTCAATTATTTTAAATTCAAATTAGCTGGAAGTTCTTCACTTCAGTTCTTGAATTGTGCTTAAGATTTATTTGTACCTAATTACTTGAAGCCTTCGTCTTATAGTATATATTATAATTTATAGGTAATCAAATTTCTGAATAATATTTTTCAAAGCTTTTGAATGTCTAAAGCTTTTACGTTATATGTGCCTAGTAAAGCTGTCTAACTGTACTAATTAAATTTACTAATTTTATATTTTCTTATGTATAAATATCTCATTTTACACTTTTCTCACTTAATTTTAAACTTATATTGCTTATTATTAAAAAAGATGTAAGTCTTTATATACAAAAAATATTCGAAGTGTAGATATATATAGCTTATTATTATATAAATCACTATAGGAATTTATTTTCCATTTATTACATTAATACAGTATAAACTTTAAATTATATACATTTATCTAAATGTTTTAAAAATGTCATTGCGTATAAAAAAAAATATAGGTACAAATATATGTAAAAGTCTTAAATTCTCAAGAAAAAATATTTTTAAACAACTAAACAACAACAAAATTACTAAAAATTAAATTTTTTTCAAATAAGAAAAAATTAAAAGTTAGTATAAGTTAGGTAGTTTTTGAATACTTATAAAAAGAAGTTGTTTTTACGTATTTTTAATATTAACTGTTAGCTATATTAAAAATTTATAAAGCATATTATATTAAGACATTAAGTTATCAAACTTTTTGACTAAGCAAAAACTGTTTACATAAAAAAAAAACATAATTTCAAATGTATAAATAGCTTAAAAAGCTTTTTTATTTAGGTATGTTATAATTTATAGTATATTCAAAATTCTTTTTTAAATTTCAAACATTTAATATACATTCAGGTATCTATTTGGTTATTTTTGAGTTACATGAAAAAAAATAATATTATTTGGTTAAAAAAACTAAACTAGTTTTGCGTAAAAATTATCGTTTTACATTATTATATTATATATATTTTGTTTTGTTTTTGTCCATCTTGATCATAAAAAAAAAAATATATGGAAATTCACTAGTTGGGTTTCTTAAAAATACTAACTAGATCCACTTTTCTATCAGGAACTACCATTAAAGTTGTAAATTATACTATTTTTTTTAAACTATAAGTCCTGTATACAAACACAAACCACATTGTAAAATCAGAAGGTTTATCTGTTTTTTAAGAAAACAAAAAAAAATTTAATAAACGTTTTCATTTTTTGAATTCCATTAAATCTTATTTTTCTTTACTAAGTTCATAATTGAATGAACAATGAAAACAATTAGAATTAAAAACTTAGATTAATTTTAAGTTACCCATGCAACTTTTTTAGTTTGTCGCTTGGAATCAGTTTATAATATTGTTAAAAATATCAAAATTTGTCAATTACAATAACTATAAAACACATTTTATTAAGCGAACAAAAATGTAATCATAGATTATTAAGAAAATCACAAACAGAAAAAGTCTGTGTAAAAATGAAACTCTCTAGTATCGATCAATAACCGTCCAACGTCTGTCAAAGAGCCACACATTGTTGGATTCATAAACGATTTGTCTTCTTTAGTGCGTAACATTCAGTCGTAACTTTTCGTGTTAATTTCGTAAAACGCTTGTAGGTTGTAATCGTATATAATATATATATATATAGTTTGTAGTTTGGAAATCGCGTGAGAAACACTTGCAGTATTCACGGGGGTACGACGCGAGTGACTAGGAAATATATGGCCCGGGCGGATTTCTAATTCGCGATGTTTGGCGTCGGGACCCTACCGTTAAGTAAAATAAAATAATAAGTGGAAAATTCTCCAAGAGCGTCGAGTGGGCGCCTTCACCACCAGTCGCCACCACTGTTTATACGACCCTTTATACTGCCGCCGCAAGGGCGTATAGTAACAGCGACTTTTATTATACGATGTCACAGTCGTGTGTGTTTCGAGCAAATCGGCGGCGGTAGCGGTGGCGACATTAGAGAAACGTTCGATCCCGAAGACATTTAAACGAAATAATATATTGTATATTATATGTATATACTCGCATTATATATTATTTATGGAACTCGTGGGAAGAATTTTCGGCAGTCGACACAAAAATATAATGTGTGTTTTCGGTACACCAGTAGCAGTTATGATGGTACAGTAGTGGTGACAGGGAGGGCGAGTTTCCATCCAACGGTGTGGTGAGGTGCACTTTTGGTTATGTATTGCGGACGGTATATGTGGCGCTATTGTGGGTGCGTGCGTGTGCAGACCGATATATTAAAGAGTACGAGGAGTGCTATTGACATCCGAGGGCAGTCCTTTTACCCGATATTCCCCCTGTCAGTTGTTTATCCCACACCACCCTTATAATCGACAAACCCACCCCTATATTGACAACCCGTCAAATTGGAATGTCCTCTAATGTAAACACGAGGGCGCCGGTGGTAATGGATTCATCGTTTACTCATCATTGTCGGAGATCGACACCACCATTTAGTCGGGTTTAATATCTGTTTGCACGCGTGCGTGCAGGAAACACATAATATTATAAAATATTATGTGTAATAATATACCGCAGTTGCGGTCGTTCATCGAATATGACGATGGGTGGATACGGCAGATTACGTCGTTGGCCCTTGGTTTAGTTGTAAGCTATTGTTTAATTATTAACACTATATTAGTGTATGTATTTTAGATTCGGATCGGTATGTTCAGCACCGTATATATATTACGTTTATCACTAAAATGTTTTAGTTATTAAAATTACCTCCATTAAAATATTTTCCTTTGAACGAGATTTTTTTTTTTTAATAGAAGAAAAATCAATAGTTTCACGTGACCGTGTTTATCGATTGACATTACAGACTATTTTATAGTCGGTACTCTTCAAATACGGAATAGGTAGTTAAAAAAAAATTATCGGGATTTTCCGAGTTTATCTTCGTGCATATAAAGAAAATGTACACACAATATAGGTACGTGCAAAAGGAGAGAACGAACTTCAAATAGTACTGTTGTAATTGAGATTTAGTTTTCGAATGCAATTATTTATCATCGATTTTAAAATTTAACATCACGACGCTCTACACTATTATCATGCTGCCTCACAACACCCGGTCGCCGTATCCAGTCGGCATTGTTCGTTTGTCAATATTATTGCATCTGAATCCATTGATTGAACTACATTGTATGTATGTGTATTATACATTATATTATATGCGTATCAAAACCCCTTACAAATCACAACGTGAACGAGTTTGGATATGTTATTATCATAATTATTAATCATTGTTATTGTTTAGTAATCCGCGTGGACGAAAAACTGAAAGCGTTCATTCTCGCCCGAATCGATAAACATATTATTATTATTATTACATTATGCTGTTTGAAAATTGGTGTTTTTGCGGAACAAAAGCAGTTTAGTCATATTGTATATGTATACGCTTTGCACAAATAACACATATAAATTTTCTGGTAATTTAATGGTTACAGTGTTATTTGCTGCAATAGTTGTATGTTTGTTGGACTGGCGAGATCATAAATCGATTCTAAAGTACATCATAACATTTATAACACGTTAACAGTTAGATTGTATAATAGTACCTACTAAACTATAACAATGTAAATTAAAGTGAGATTATCAGCTGCAGTATATATATATTATGTGTGATACTTTTATTTTTTTTAATTAAGTTTTGAGTTTGATGGTAAAAAAATATCTATTATTAAAATATGTAACTGCAAATAACATCATTATGAATTGTATTTTCATCTCATCTCAACAAAATCGATAATGAATGATAATATTCATAAAAAATCGGTGTAAATATACCTTTATATTTTCATAACTAATTGTTATGGCAGAACGCACGAGCGATCGTGTCTGAATAAAATGGTATTTATTGCAGTTTAATTAATGTTCGTTTTTAAAAATGATTTTTTTAAACGAAACCATAGTTATTAATATTGTAAATATTATTTAATACATACTTTAGTAGCTGTATTTTTAGTTGAAAATCATAATTAATCATATAATGTAAAATGTTTTTAGTTATACCATCTACTGAAATACCTAACACCTAATATTTCATATGTAATTTATCATGTAGGACGTTTGTATATACCTATATTATAATACATATATATTTATTATCATTACTGTTTTTAATTATAACACTGATAATAATGGTTCACAAATAATGCTTGTAACAATTAATTGTAAAATAATAATTTATCGAATAACTTTTGTAGTAAAAATTAAACTAAAATAAATCGTTTCATGTTGTTACCGGAAATATGGTTGTATGTTTAATATATTAGTTATACATTCGTAATAATATTATTAATACCTTTTTTTTCTATTACTTTTAAGTATATTGCGTATACTTAGTATTGACAAGATAAATGTATTAATTAAATTTTAAAAACACAAAAATAATGATTTTTTTTTTTAACGAAAAAAAAAACAGGAACAAATATACGTTTATAGTTTACAATTATACAAAATTAAAACACAATCTCTTGCAGAATAAATATATAAACACTGGTATCGAAAATATATCAATTACGTACATATTTTATGGAAATTAAAATTATATTAAGTGAACTCGTTTGTGACTTTTTGTAACTTTTTTCGAGACTTCAATTATTTATATTCATTTTGAATGAAACGAAAATATTTTAACTGAATAATATTAATGTGTTACATAAGTAAAATTTTGAATAACATAATATTTAGTTACACTACATAATATTATAAACAAATATATATCAGAAATCAGAATAACATTGAAGTTAAATATAAAATAGGATAATAAACATAAAAAATATGTATAATTTCCTTTAAACAATTTAATATGCGGAATTATAATATCTCGAAGATTTAAAAATGAATGTAATGGTTTTTATTTGTTTCTTAATATTGTACGCCAAAAGTAAAATAATAAATTACAAGTATGTTATAAGTTATAAGTTATAACTTACAATTTTTAAATATCACTTAGTTGAAAAATACTATACGGAATATATAATGTAACATTGTAACATCTAGATAACTTCTTCGGTAATGCTTTCTACATAAAAAATGAATGAAAGTTAAAATAAATTAAAAATATGTAAAATTTCTTAAGTTCAAATTTAGATTTATTATATGGTCGAATGAAAGTATTACTTTACTTAAAATAATACAATTTGATTTAAATTAATTAACTTTAATTTTTTAAATTAAATTATATATTTTATTCCGTTATTGTTCAGTTGTCACTCGCCCACTCTTGCGGAATTCGTATACGAGAACCTAAATAAAAATTATTAAAACTGTTTTTAAATGTATTGACTGAAGACACCTTTATAATATGGTATAAGTAACTTAATATAGTAATAAAAATGGATGCGCTTTGGAAATTAAAATTTTTCAGTACCTATAGTTTTAATATTAATAGTCATTCATTTACTTTTATATTAATAATTGCTATATTTTATCATTTTTAAAATTTTAAAGTAACGTTATTTAGTGCTTAAATTATACGTTTTAAAATGTAAGAAAAACTTTATTAAAATTAATTTGGAAAAAACTATATTTAGATTAAAACAAAAACATGTTATTCATATATTCATATTTTATACAATAAATTATATAAAATAATGCTTATAATTGTATTTATATTATAGTTCAGTAAACGTAACGGCCATATCAGATGCTAGAATAATAATAATATGTATATTTTATTCAACATACGTAACCGTGATTCAAATAGTAACAATTAAAAAGTTTTTTAGAACTATGATCTTGAAGAGACAACATTTTAAACTGATGACTTTATAATTTGAAATTTAAACACATTTAAATATCGTATTTATAATATAATTGCATACATATACATATATATTTTAATGCTATATGTGTATAGTATCTCAGTTCTCATTGTAGCACATGGCTTTTACGCCAGATGTTAAGTACAGATACATCGTATATTACTTATAAAGCCTGCAGCGATTTTTTTTTTTTTAAATTACAAAATAAGATATGAAACGTAATATTTATTTATGATTTCTAAAAAACAACACCCAGAAGTAGTTCTTACTCACATTACTTAGAAGTCGAACAAGTGAATTTTATTCATAATTTTATAGAATATTATTAGACCGTTTGTTTATTTCTCGAAGGAAATGGAATTTAATTTCACGGAATAATTTAAGAATGAAATCCGATATAAAATTTGTAGTTTATACTTGTTTAATGAATGCAATACTGTTTCTAACACAACATATTCTAGGTCACAGAATTATAATTTTAATAATATATATTTTATTATCTTATATGAATCGTGTTAAACTTTTAATATTATACATTAAAAAAAATAAATTTATCAAGCATGTTGCAAAGAATACAGGAAAAAAAAATACGTTCGAAAGTTTCAAAATATTTTTAAAGTTAAAAATAACGTAAATATTCTTCGAGCTTCCACTGTAAAAGTACTCAACTTTCACTTAAATTTGGGTTTTTTTTTTTAAGATTAAATAAACTAATATACTTATATATATCCTTGTTATAGGGAATCAGTGACGTATTAATGAATTAATTCGATTAACCGAAAATGCATGCTATATTTTATATCTGATAGAAGAGATAAATATATTTTAATTTTAAAAAGATAATAATAATATCATAAGTACAACACATTTTATAGGCATGATGTAGTATGTTTTGTATTTGATGAATTTTCAAATATTATCCATATATTTTACTTCTAAAAAAATACGCGTTTTGCTTAAATCATAGAGTTTATAAAGTTAACTAATAACTATTATATACATTGTATTCTATTATTATATATATATATTTTTTAAATTTAATTCGTATACTATTATAATCCATTAAAAGTAATCAATGAATTCGTTCAAAAATATGTAATATAATATAGTCGAAAACTTGGACTACCGAAATAGTAACGATTTGTCAAAAAATACCGCAGTGTATAAATAACAATAGTTTAGTTTTAGATACGTTGTATAATATTATGACGATGATCATAGCCTCATATTCTTTTGCGTTGTGTTTCAGGATGCGACAGTTTATCAAACATGAGCATAACGGTTCCTGTGGCCGTGGCTTCCGGTGAGTCAGCCAAGATGACGTGCACTTACGATCTAGAATCCGATCCACTGTACACGGTCAAATGGTACAAAGGTCGGCAAGAGTTCTTCAGGTACGTGCCAAAAGAATTGCCACACACCAGAGTGTTTCCGTGGCCCGGCATAAACGTAGACGTAAGTGTACCAAATGACAATACTGTTTTAATAATGATAATATTATATACCATTGTACAAAATATTATTCAGTTCATCGTGTACACGTGCTTTTGATTATACTTATTATTATTGTATTAAAAGCGGCACGTGTAGGAGCCGACTCTGCAGTGTTGTGCACTGCTACGTTTTTACATTAAAGATCAAACCTCTAATGGAAATTTATCATTTACCATTCCGAAACACTCCATAAAATACCATTAAATTACTGTATTTATACAAAACGTTAATGAATGATCAAACATTATAATGTATAATACATTATATTATAGAGTGCGCAATGACACGTGAAATAACTCGGTCAAGTACGTTTATTATTTCGTATTTAAATCGACAAAAAAATTAAAAATAAGAAAAACAAACAAACAAACAATAACTACGTATCTGTTACATACGTATCTTGGTATTGAACAGAAATTATCGTATAATAGTTTCTAGTAGAAAAATATTATAAATTTTATTTTAAAATGTATTCTACATAGTAGAATATTTTTTAACTATAACTTATCTTCAAAAATAACTACTTTGTAGTCGTTTTTTCGTATATTATACTGTATAATAATATTATACTGAAATTATGTTAAAATTAAAAATATTTATTTTAAATTATTAGTTTCTAGGTAAATATTTTAATTAGTTCATAATGAAAGAGTATTGTAATTTTACTCTTTTACTCAAAACATTTTATTTAATAAATGGAAAAAAACATGATCTTGTATTTACATTAAAATATGTAACCTTATAATTTTTTATAATTTAAATTTAATTCATATATCTACTTAATTATTTATTTTTTTTTATTAAACGGTCTTCTTGGAACAAAAATTGTACTTTTTACTGAGCTTTTGAATTCTTCATGGGTATTTATATTTTTTCTTACGTAATCTCATTTAAGTTTATTTCCCCTGTCAAGGGCGTATTGTTCTCATTTTATACACGACCATTCATCCTAAAAGTTTATATTCAATTAACATACTTAAATTTTATTTTAAATATTGTATTTCCATTACATTTAATACATTTCCATTAGTATATTTTTATATTCCTAACATTTTTTATTATCATTTAAAATATTGAAAAAAATGTTGTCAATTTGTAAACATTTTTATAATTTTAATATATTTGTTATATTTTATCTACAGCATTCAATTAAACGATAGATGTCTAATTGTTTTTTATAGTGTTATACGCATATTTATTTTAATATTATCTCCTACTATTATTTTATATTTTATTTTATATTATATTACTATATGTAACGATTGTATATATTATTTTGTATTTTTCAAATAATCAATTAGATACATCGATTTTGTGTTTGTATGTTTAATCAGGTTAGCCAATCAGGACCTAATCAAGTGGTATTACGAGATGTTAGGAGACACTTGTCAGGAAAATACCGATGTGAGGTGTCAGCAGATGCACCATCATTTCACACAAAAATCGTATCCTCTTGGATGCATGTCGTCTGTAAGTATTAGCATTATTTAAATAATACCAGTTTGTACAAATATGGATTACTCCAACATGACACGGACGATATAATATATGACGTAAAAATATATTATTTTTATGTCTATATTTTATTTTGAAATACATATTTATTGATTTAAATTATGATTTATAATAAAATTTATTGTTTTAAAATCTGCCAATATGTTTCTCGCTTTAATAAAATTAAATTTGACGTTGGATATGATTTAATTTAGATATCACTGTATTGATGTGTTTTGATATTATATTTATTGACAACTTACAAAATGAATAACATTTTTATACGATGTTATCTATAAAAGTATTATATATCTGAAAATGGTATGTGTTTATTAATGATGAAGTATCCGTTTGTTATATAAAAAATAAATACCTTACGTACATATAATCCTCTACTTTAGAACAATTATTATTAGCCATATTATAATAATATGTCATACACGTCAACCACACGTAACACAAATGCTATTTTTTATTCATAAACTCCAGTCATATATTATAACGAGGAACTTAAAATTAACATTTGTCTATTTATAATACTTTCTTGCGGATAATCTAGATTTTTTTTTAATTTAAACCCAAATGCAAAGTTTCTCTACCTTAATTTCAAGGGTATAATTAAATACAATTTAAATACATTATTTAACTATTAAATTTGATTTTGTTTTACACGTTTGATAAATATAGAAATTAATATTATAGTGATATACGAGTAGAGTATAATTCAAAATAACTATATCATCAGTCCTTGTGGATTAACCAATTCGTTTTAGTTAGTTTAATCTTTGTTTTATTTCATCCAAAATAACGAATAATATTTTATTCTGAAATTTATTATGATACTACAGCAACAAATTATTTATTTTTGTGTTAGATAAAAGTATATTATTATATTGTCAGTAGCTGTGATTAAAAATCGTGTGGTAGAAAAATGTCGACATGTTACAGAAATTTGGAGAATAAATTACAATGTTCACGTAATCATCGTTAGTGGTTATGGTGTAAATATATATGTATATTCACCGAATTTTAGTGACGTGCTAAGTTTAGTATATTTTAATAGAACTGTGTTGTATATAATTATTTAACTGTGTACATAATATTAAAATTTACAATTATTATGTAATAATAAAAAAAAAAAAATGTTATTGGCTTTTATTACATTCTTTATATTGCATTTATTCGATATAAACATGTGTTTAATAAATCAATAAAATACATATCTATTTTGATTATACAACTAACGCACATATTTTACATTTGATGTATTTCAAGTGTTGAAAAATATATTTTGAGATACGTCTAGTAAAATAATTATTATTATCACATAAAAATGGTGTAGCTAAATTGCCTATATAGATCGCCGTGTTACCAAAATGTTTTATGAATAAAAAGAATCCGTGCCTTAAAAGATGTATAGAAAAAATATATCAAATAAGTCATTTAATAAAATTATCTTTTTCCAATTATTATGAATTAAAGTTTATTTTTTTTCTAATTTAAAATTAATATACTGTTGTATTATCTAGGGCAAATAAGCATACTGTAATAGATAGAAAGCAATAATAAGGAAAAAATATCTAGATTGAAAAAATAGAATAAAAAGTAACTTATTTAGTAGCCTAACATATTTCTTTAAACACCTATTTAGTTGGTAAAAATAAATTCCAGTATAAACAGATAATTATTTAAAAAAAAAAAACAATAAACAAAAATATAATTAAGTAAAATTTATAAAAACATAATATAGCTGTGTAAAAGTAGTTTCTACAAAATTGTTTTTAAAATTATAACAAAATTATGAGAATCGTTAGGTTCTTATCTTAAAATAAGTGATTTTTTCTAAATTTTAAATTAAAATGTCAATAAAAAAATACTGAAAATATTAATTTTTGATATATATTGTTTCAAAAAAAGAGTTTTGTATAATTTTTTTTAGTATTTTAACAGTGAATTATTTTTAATCAGCATTTGTAGGAAAAAATATTTAAAAAAAATCGAAATTTTGTATGTTTATAAATAGCTCAAAGTAATCTATATTTTTTTAAAAATGTATCGTAAATAAAAACAAACAATGTAAACATTTGATAAAACATTTTAGTATCTATGGTTATTTGTTTTTGAGTTAAACAAAAAAAATAAAATAAAGTTTGCTAAAAATTGGATTTTATTTTAAAATCCACGATTTTCATTATATTATATACTTTTTTCCTCTCGATAATATATATATATTATATATAAAAAAAAACAAATGATTGTAAAATTAATACATTTATCTCTTCGCTTAGAAAATTAAAGTATACAAAAGTTAAATATTTGGTAAATATTTCATTATTGTGCATCATTGCAGCATTGTAATAGCTCAATGCAAGTCATCAAAATCGTAAAAAATACCACCAAAAATGTCATATCTAAAATATTTTGTTACACCAGTGTCAATATTTTAATTACTATCATACTATCTACAGTGCATTAACAATTCTAAACATTCAAATTATGGCATAAACAAATATCATTTAATCTAGTTTATATTGTACACGCCCTCGGAGTATGTGCATCAGCTGCCACCTGAATTTGCAGCTTTAGTTCAAACAAATTGCGTTTATAGATGTGTAGTACAGTAATAAAATTATGCTTGTATACAGATTAATATGAATGAATGTCGTGGACATTATTTTATAATGTCATAATATATATTTTAATTACGGACTGGCGGAAAAAAAACGACGACCAGGCGTTTTGTGTAATAACAACTGGCGTGGCGTGGCGGCAGTGGTAGTGGCTTGACGATTTTTACTTAAACGGTCGGTTTTTTTTCGTCGTTTTTTATCCCTCGAACGCCTTGCTGCCACTATTATTGCTCTCTATCGTGGGCAGCTAGCGACCTTCGTGACGTCTATTAATAACGCGGAATTTATCGAGTTTTTCCGCGTGTTTTGGCGGGTCGTGGACCACCCGCACAAATCCGACCATTAAGACTATAAAAGTAATTAAGCCAGACGACCGCGTAAGGGATGTGCGTTGTTGTACGAGTGGGTGTGTGTGTAGGAAAGGAAGAGTCGGGGTGTGAATAATATTGTTTGCCCCAAAAGAAAGCCGTTAGTGACAGCTGTGTTTTTTTCGCGAGTCGCGTCGTCGTGGTGTAAATTTTAATCCCGGGTCGCCGTGGCGGGCAAGCAAAAATACTTTTGTGTCATTGTGAGTGTGTGTGCGTGTGTTCAATCTCGTACCCGGCAAAGATCCAAAATAAATAAACTGAAACGACGGGAGACGTTGAAGGAACAAGACCAGAAAAAAAATAAAAAGAAGAATACCGAAGAAAAGTTATAGTTGGTTTTGTAGTTTACCGCACGGCCTATTTCAACACCCGACAACTTTGACGGGTTTTCGAACGATATAGAAAATGAAACGCTGCTTTTCACTGTGAAATATTCAATAACAATAGAATATAATACTCAGTTTTAGATATCGTTATTAATGAAATAATATTATATCCCTACGTAATACTTATCTATGTTCAAATCTACACTACCGTCTCGTCATATTATGTGCACTTATAATATTGGATTTTTCTTAATGTCTTATTCTTAAACCAGGTGGGTTGGAGAGGGGAGAGATTTGATTATTATTTGAACATGAGATTAAAATGAATATAAATTTCAATTTTTTATATCATCCGCAAATATTCGGTGAAATTGTTTTGTCAAAGTTTGCATTATACTAGCAATATAAGTAGACGCTATAAAACCCACCGTATGAATATGATTACTTTGTATAATATCTCGCTCAGGGACATTTGGATAACATAAATATTATATAATTATATATATGTATTGCATTATGTGTATTTTTCCCAGTGTTCTTATAAGAGCGTATAGTTCAATTCTAATATCCAATACTTTGTGTTTTTTCCGTATAATTAGATTTTGTTTATATTTGAGTTATTTTTAATCAAAGTTTTTCATTGTTTTAAATTCAAAGCGGAGTTATTAATGTATTGATTTTACATAGATTTTATGTTATTTACTTTTATTATTATTATTATTATTATTTTGTATCTGTGTCACATTTTGAAGTATTAAAAATAATTTAATCATCACATTTGTGATTATACAATAGACATTTACTTGGGGAAGTCAAAAATAAAACAATATCAGTATTTTAATTATAAAAAAAAATTGAAAAATTAGTGAAAATAAGTTTTCAATAAAATCGATATTTTATAGTAGTTGTAATTCAACTAAGAATAATATAATTTATTGATTTTACATTCTCATAAAATATGTATATATATTTATTTTATATAATTATAAAATATTTTGGGACATTTAAGCTCTTTTTTTGCTAGGTAATTAAATATATTTAAAGTTATGTTAGAATTTTTCAAGATTTATGTATGATACAATTTTTTTCTGCTTTCTGTAGGTTTTTAGTAAACCTTATTATTGCGAAGTAAACCACTTTAATGAATTTATTAAATTATTTGAAATCATGGATAAATCAATGCATATGAAAACGAATCTGAAGGAAGACGGTCTCCAGTTTACACCACTAAATATTTTTTATGATATATTTATGTTACTTTTAGTAAAATATTAGAATGAATTATTTTTTGCCAACAACCACGAATATTATGAAAACATTTGTGTATACAATAAAATAACATAATAATATGTTAAAAGTTTCAAACTACAAAATTATATTTTTAAATTACAACCCAATAACTAAAATCGTTATTCTTCGTTTAAATATCTAAGTTTGTCCAAATATAAGCTTAAATTATCTATAAAAAAATGGTAGTTTTATAATATATTTAAGATTTTTTGGTTACAGTATGAAATACTCGTGAGAAAACTTGTACTACATTTTCAATGTTTACTGCTACAATGTATTAATAAATGTATTCATCTCATACTCTGCTACTTTTGTGATCTCTAATACCATTATAATACCACCTTCAAGAACAGAGTTATTTATGTGATAGTGTACTCAGTAAACAGTATTATATTATTTTATTACTATTTCAGACATTCAACGAATCTATATATAATACGTTGCGATATCGTGTTTATTTTAACAAGAACATACAATTCTACGACCTGTAAAATAAAATTAAAAAAAAAAAAAAACATTTTTTATATCAGATTAATTTTGTTGAATATAATGAGGTAGGTATGTTTCAAATATATATTATGTGACTTATTATATATTATAATGAAAAGGAGATATATTCAGCACCTATTATATAGATTATTCCAGTATTTTTTATTATATGTTATCAATTATCATCATATTATTATTGTGGTTGTCTGTTGTGAGATGATATTTTCTAAATACAATAAAACTATATAAACATGAATGAAAATATAATAATTATTAAACCTAACTAAATTATTTGATTTTATCAATTCTTTGGAATAAAATGTAGAGTTGTCCCACAACTGAAAAATAAATCTAACAACAGATTCAGTTTATTATTTTGATATAAAAAAAAAATATTTTTATTTCCATAATCCCTGAAGTAGGTACTCATTATGTACCTATATTATTTTGTGCATGTGCATTACCTACCAGTAAACATAATAATATTTTGTGTATATTATTAACTGTTTTTACCAATCATGAAGAATTTTTTTATTACTTTTTTTCGAACATATATTATATTATGCATTTATGTTTACCTTTAGTAGTTTAAATAATAAATGACAAATACTTTTACCTTCAATTCCAGAGTTCATGAAAAAAAAAATCTCTACAATACAAAAATTCATTTGTAACTTGTTTTAATAAATAATACATTTTTTCATTATTTAAAACAAATTATAAAATCATTTAAAATTAGTTTTTATTGGTTACTTTTTAAATATTTGTATATTAAAAAAGTAACCAATAAGAACTTAATTTTAAATGATTTTATAAAAAAATTTAAATATATATATATATAATATATATACATGTATATATGTGTGTGTGTGTGTAGCTCATTAAAATTAAGTTACAGTAGTTATAAATGTATATTAAATTATTTTTATGTTTTTATATTCAATCCTAGCTATTTATTTAAGACGGAAAACTGTATTAACTGTTTTATTAATTTTTTTTATAGCTTTTTAAAAATGATATCAAATAAATAATAATTCAATTAAGGACAATTAGTATAGTCTATAATTTAAAAGTCATTATTTAATAGCCGCTGTGCTAATCGACTTACATTTACAAATTAATTGTTGAATGGTTTGGTGTAATTGTTCAGTCATACACATTACAAACACAGTATGGATACACAATAAATAATATTTATTTATAACATAAATTACAAGAGAATTTAAAAAAAAAAAAAATACTAAATGCAAACAAATTGTTAACGCTATCAGCAAAACAATTAAAATATATAATATATTATATTATATCTGTTGTTTTTAAAACGTTTATGTATACAGCCACTGTTATGCTTTCGAATAACCAACGTATAGTCATGATAACATTTTAAAACAACATTTAAATTAATCAAATATTATTACGATACCTTTATGTATATTATACCATGATAAAATAGGTTTAGCTACTGGTCATGTATACAATATTGGGCCTATACAGTAGTGCATTGGGAAAATGAAAAATTGTCATATTATTATGTGCAAACAAAGGACGTGGAAACGCGTATACAGATCGAAAAACTGATTTTTAACCCGTCGCCCATATTATGACGTGACGTATTAAAATATGTACGATTGGCCCGCGTCACGGTCCACTAATGTAAATCTCTTGCTCTGGGGTCGACCAGATGACACGATTATGACAACGACAACGCCGACAACAGCAATAATGCGGTCTACATGATATTATATATATATACTTGCGTAGGTGTTTACAAGCCCTCAGTTGATTCAGATGTGTAGTGGTGAGCGCGGTATGGGGTGAAACGGATTCTCACCGAACAATAATTACAACGACTACGGTACTCTGTGTTGGAATTATGTATACGTTATAGATTTTACAGCTATTATATTATAAAATACACTATAGGAAATATTGTATTTAATTACAAATAATACAAAATGTGCAACCAACTTTGTTCATCTATACTTTACTATGCACAGTGATTCGAGCATTCAAATCTCCATTTTCTCTTTTGACAGAACATTCTTTAAAATTTTAGTTTTTGGAACTAGTGAGTCTACTTAAGGGCCATATTTATTTTTAAATGCTTACATTTGTTTTAACACCAGAAATACTCTGTTTTTTTCTTCATTAAATAGTTAGTTTGACGATTTTATTGAAAATATTTAAGTACAGCTATTAAAAATATTGAATCGAACAAACCACTATTTAATTTCTATATGAAATAATAATAATAAATTTTGTAAAAAAAAATCTAAATCGTTCAAAATATGGTTTAAAAATTATTTTTAAAAGTATTTTAAACACTGATAATTATAAATACTTAAACTAACTTTTTTATATTTATTTTTGTAAGTAACTTATCTTTTAAGTATTAAGTATAAATATATTTAAAAAGTATTTCAAATATTTTAAAGTAACTAAACTTAAAAGAATCGTAGAGGTAAATATTATATAACATTATTTTTAATATACCTTCTGGGGCATTAAAAATGCTTTAATTTTTAACTTTTGGGTCGGTTTCAAATTCTATCACTGTCATATGAATTACTCTATTCTGTAAGGATGTATTATAATAGTGTTTGGAGATCACATGAATAACGGAGTAGAAGATAAATAAATTGATTAAAAAATTAAACCAGTAATTTTTTTCATTTTCAAATTTGATCACGATTTTCGATTGTAAATTTGATCTCTAAAAATACCAACGAGATCTAATTTAAAATTTAAAATATTCTTAAAAATTTTCTTAATAATTGAGAAGAACAGAAGAAAATTAAGGTAAAATGTTTATGCAACAGAATTTTTCTACAAAATTATGATTTTAGTATCATAAAACAATGTATAAAAGTAGAAACTTGAAAATTACATCAAGAGTTTACATACTTTTTTCGATACATCGTATAACTGTCTTAATGTTTTTTTAACTTAAATTAAAAAATAAAACTATATTAATTTAAATTAATTTTTAAAATCGTTTCCAAATTTTTACGAATTTTACCTGTGTTATAACATCAATATTGTTATAGTGGTAATTAAAAATCTAATCATCTTAGAAACTTGAAATTTTGTTTATTATTTGAAAAAATACTATAGATTTAGTAAAAAATATCATAAACTATCGATACTGTTCAAAATATTTTTATAATTATTTTTTTTAATTAAAAATACAACAATAAGTATTTTAATACTAAACAAGACGTATATTTATCACATCGTTATATATACAGTGAAACCTCTGAATAGCGGACACTCTCG
>VUJU01001582.1:18613-53292 GCA_009835225.1 Aphis craccivora | reverse complement strand
TCATAAGTCATAAGGTGGGTATATTTATCGTTGCCTGATATAGGTCACATAAATACCAACACCCGAGTAGGTAACTATAAAAGCCGATGTATAAATGGATATTTTCTTAATTATTATTTAATATGTAAATATATTTTTTTTAATATCTAATGTTGTTTAAAGAAATAAATCTAAGTATTTCCATAATTATATATATATTAATCCATATTTATATTTTAAATATTTGATCATTTTATTTTTGAAACAATAAAAATTACTTTTAAAATAATAAGAAATGTTTAAAACTGATTTAAATTGTAATACAGTATATTATAGTACCTACTACCTAACCTAATCAATAAAATTTAAGATGACGCCATACCCTCATGTGTTGTCTCTGTCCTATACACGCGTAATATAGTTAAAAACTGTTTTGCGCGGGACAACTTTACTCCCTCGATATTTATATCAAAATTACCAAAATTATAAATCCCACTGGGAAGAACTTTACCTGTGTCGTAGCGTTTTAATTTTTTTAATAACATAAATAAAATTAAAGTTATCGGTTTGAGAACTTTAGGGTTTTTTCATTTAATTATTAAAAATTATTGGTTACCACTATCAAAAAAATTAAAACGTTACGACACAGGTAAAGTTCTTCTCAATGCGATTTAAAATTTTGGTAATTTTGATATAAATATCGAGGGAGTAAAGTTATCCCGCGCAAAACAGTTTTTAACTATGCTACGCGTGTATAAGACAGACAGACAATATGCAGGTATTCCTCTTAAAATTGTGCCCTAAGCCCAAAACAGTTATACAATCTTACAACGCCATAAGCATTAAGTGAAGCTTTTATTTGAAAATTGTTTGACTTAGTTGTACATTTAGTTGTGGTGAACTCGTTATATCGTAAATACTTAAACGGAAACGTTAAAAAACATTATTTTTTTGTGGTCATAAATAAAATACAAATTCTTAAAATAGTTGATTCAAAAATTGTTTTTAATATTTAAAGGTATCTATATCAAATAAAATATAATAACATAACGTTCAGATGAATTAACTTAGTAAAAAGTTGAAATAATTATATGAAAAATGTAAAACTAAAATACTCTCTATTTAAGTTGAAAGACGTCGCCACGTCGGAAGTATCTAATCTACAGTATGGAGTTAAATACGGCATTACGGATTCACTTAAACTTAACTAGAACGATGTAAATAATTTAATAATGCGCCTAATGTAGCTTAAGACGCGTAGTATTGAACTCGTAAAAACTCCGGCTATAATGCTATATATCCTATTTTTGGCAGTATAAAAATTAGTTATGAATTGTACATTCCACTCCCATCACAACCTAACTAAAAAAGAGTGAGTGTTGTACAAATGAGAAAAGAACATCATGGTCTGTGTCAGATTATTAATATTTATAACCCGCGGTGCAAAGATTCATCAAAGTTGTAGAGATATCTATATATTCTATATCGTATTATAAACTAATAACTATTATCATAGTATAATAATATTTTAATTTACAATATACATCAACTAGAAGCGACGTAGCCCGTGTCCCCAAAAACACATAATATTATCTTAAACGTTTTTAGGTATCAATAGGACGTAAACAGTTTAACAGAGTGAAAAGAAAAACGATACATACAATATAATATATATACACACGTAAACACCAAAGTTAAACCATATAGACATATAGGTTATTCCCATGACGTCTCGATCGCGAATAAGTTAAAAAATATATATGTGTATGATACCTATGCGGAGAAAAAAAAACCATGACAATACCACAACGGTCGGATGTAAGAAACGTAATAATAATAGTAGGCATGATATAGGTTTATATGAAAAGAAAATCGCCACGAGGCAAATCGTCGAATAATACCGTAGTTGGGACCCAGTACATTATATGATAATATTACAATAGTAGACTAATTTGCCGAAACGTGATGTTATTACGATATAGGACCTAACCTATAGGACGGACTAAAATATTTTTTACAAATTATTATTACAGCAACAAAACCGTTACGGTTTCGCGGTATGTTGTGTGTGTGTGTATCAAAATATCATCTATTAAGAATCCTTACATTAGAAAATTATGATTACTAACATGTATCGCATACCAGATATACATTGACGTATTTCTTGGGAAATTTTTTAATCCGGTGGAAATTGAAAAAAAAATTATCAATAGGTATCATGGGTAGCGATAAAATCATGATAGATAACACTTTTACTATATTTAATATATTATTTTAAAGAATAAGGCTATAAAAAAAAAATCATTAAAATAGACAATATTTAGACGATCAATAACCGTTTTTAAAAAACTTTAGCATACTTAAAAATTGTGTTCTCTTTTTAGCTATGCAGTAGTTTTGAATAGTGTAGATTTATACATGCTATATCAATAAAGCATAAATTAAAACATTATAATCCTCCACAGTTATTAAAAAACATACTTTAACAATTGTCATCAAATATAGAAATAACTACAATTACTGTGTTTAAACAATTAGTAGGATAAAATATTATTTAAGTATTTTTTTTTTTTTTTTAATTTAAAGCTTATTTATTATATAAATAAACAAACTGTCTTAAATCAAACAATAAATGAAAAAAAGACTTTTTAGGTAATTGTGAATTGGCTGAAAAGTGAAACATAATATCTTATAAAGTTATAACTTTAGAAGATATAATTTTGGATATAAAAAATGTAAAATTAAATCATTCAATAAATAAATATCTAATAAACTTTGTGTAATTATTTATTTGTATACATAATATAATATATAATCAGAAAAAATATTCTAATATATATCTAAAATAAGTCTTTTTTTATTGCTAGATTATCACTTAGATAATAATTATGTAAAGTTTACTTATACTATGTTTTATAAAAATATATTTCTACTAAAATATATAAATTTTATTAGCATAATACATTATGTTCTCAAATATATTTAAATGATTTTTTTTTGAGCACAAATTGAGCATAACAATGGTAAAGGCCACAATGAAATAACCAAAAAATTATATAAACTGAATTCATTAGTGGATTGATCACAGACATCTCAATTTTAATAATATTAATAAGTTTTATTATACATATTATATTATGTTTTAAATTACTCTGTAGATTTCAATACAGGTTCATAAAATGTGTAATACTAGTAAATTGACAAAGTAGGTAAAATTTTGTTTCCGTAGTATGACTAGAATACATCCGATGCCTAAACAATTTTAAAACTCAGTAATACAATAATAACTGACAGTAAAATATGTTTTCATTCAATTAGATAATACAGACACAACCATATTAGCATGGCCTTGGACATGTTCAAAAATAAATAAATAATAATACAAAATTATGGCCAATTAATTATTATATTAGACATAGATTAGTTATAATATTAAACTTTATTTACATTAGTTCATCGGAGATTTTATGATAAGTAAATTTTAAAAACATTTAAATATTAAGTATATATGGATGAAGATTTAACACGTTTAGTTATGTTGTATATTTATGTTTTATAAAAAAAAAAACTATAAGAACTATCCAGTAAAAATGCATAGTAAAAATATTTGTTTTTGAATATTTAAATTTTTAAATAATGATTTTTATGCCAGTAAATATCAACTATAATTCATTTATGGAAATAAAAGATCCTCACACACAAAAATTATAAATTCAGATCTGATTATAATAAAAGTTGACTGTTTTTGTGATGACTTTAAATTTTTTATAAAATCTATGAACAAATTTAAATTGAGAAACATGGTACTTTTAGAAGAAAATATCAAAAGTAATAATAAATATAAATTTCAGTAGGCAGATGTTCCATTTAAAATAAAGATAAATTTTAATGATTGATATGTTGACTAAAATTAATGTCATTAAGTTTTATCATTATTTCATTAATTATGAATTATGAAAATATAAATTATACATCAGAAAACCAAAAATAAATACTATGCATTAATAACTTAAAATGATTGAAGTACGTCAAATATATTAAATATTATAAATTACAATTTTTATACATACAAATATATGTGTATAACATTTAAATGAGATTCTTTTAAAAATAAAAATTAATTGTGCAAAATGTGTTTAATTTATAGCAAGTACCTGTGTTTTTGATTTAATTAATTACAACTTTATAATATTATAAAATTGATGAAATAAATTAATGAATTATAAAAATTGTGTACAAAGAGAAGAACTTAAAGAAATAAAAATATAAGAAATTAGTAAAAAAAAAAAATATATTTTCTGATAAAAAATATAGTAAAACGTAATTGTGGCAATGAGTCATATTAAATTGTTGTTTTTCAATTTACTTAAATATTATTACTTAACATCACTTTACCGGTATTTAATAGAGGAACAGTACTTGAGCGAAAGATGCTTAGGAATAAAATGTAAGAACAGAGTTTTGGTTGCCCCGCACTAAAAGAAATGGAGGCATACCTTGCGTCAATGTCTCTAGCCAGGACATATACAAAGAGGCTGGTACTACGTTTTTTCTAGGCATTGGTAAAGTCCTGTAAAAAATATAATCAATTATAACACAATATAGTATGATCGTATGGTTTAATATACATGTAGGTTTAACAATATAAAAAAAAATAAATATAAATTTAACAGTTAAGTGTTCCTTCAGTTATTTAATGAAATATCAAAAAATTATTAGTAAATAATAAATATTATAAAATTAATACTTAATTATTTCAAAAGATAGGAGTATATACAAACTAAAACTAATTTTTCCCTACCACAGCACCAGCTATAATAAGTAATTGACGAAATAAGATAAAAAATAGAGCAAAGTGGGTAAACAATAAGATAGCACCCCATAATCATAAGAGTGAAATGATTATACCCGTTCAATGATCAGAATAGATATTTTATTCAATTCCATTTCTCTTTCTTTTACTAATATAATTATACAACTATTAATTTATTGCTCATAGAATAATGGGTCATATGCCATACTTGTTAGTAACAAAAAATAAATAATTATGTGTTATCAACAAAATGAATAGTATAATTATCACATTCAACAACCTGTGTACAAAATCTCGATTACAAAAATTAGAAATAACAAATATGTAATAAAAAGAAAGTGAAAAAAGTAATATTTATTGGAAAAATAATACATTATTGTACAATTCAGAATACCAAACATGCATTCATAAATAATTTTAGTTTAATGGTTTTAATGTGATAAGAAGTATTAGTATTCTTATTGTATATTTTAACCAATGTTTAATTATTTTAACAAGATTCTATCTAATGACCTATTAGACTATATCATTATAACTCATAATAAATAGTTATTTCCTATATTTCATTATACATTCAACTTAAATGAATATTTAATTCATAAGCAACTCATTATTTCATATATACTCTGGCACAAGAGAAAATTAAACTGTCTCCCAACCAAAATGTGTCCAATTTTATATGTCTCTCGCCTATTTGACATATCGTAATTCGTAGGTGAGTCACCAACTGTTAAATAGTGAGGAAAATAGTACCATAGAACGACTGCTGCCATCTGTCTATATATGCAAAACAGTTTACTTCTCTTGTAGGTTGGAGTACAATAAAATTATTCAATACTCTTAACTGTAATTTTTAATAATCTATTAATATTATATTATATTGGATTTATTTATTACATATTATTAACTTTTTCTATTTATAGATGGGGGCAAGAATTTTAAAAATATCCGGGGGAGGGGGGAATAGAAGCGATTTGAACCACCTAATATAAAGCAATGCGATGCTTTTAATTAATATTTCTGATATTCAAATAAACAAATAAATATGTTTTACCAACAAACATCTATACTTTGCAGTCATAACTATTATTAAACTATTCAGATGTTTGGTACTACTTACATTACAATTAAATTAGCTTCTTGTGAATTTTCTAAAAGTAGCTCTCTTAAACGAAGATGACGGTTTGTTTTTTCTTTCATTGCTGTTAACTCTGACTCTTTTATACCATCATCTACAAAAGGCAACTTATATAATATTATCTAATTGGTTTTTTGCAATACATACTTTCACTGTTTGGTCCTTTAGGCTTATAACTTTTAATCAATGCATCATAAAAAGCTAATGTTTCTTCATGTGGTTTTCTCATAAGGTCTGTTATAACTAACAAGTCTGAATAATCAATACGAAATTTGGCTAACAAACTAGCAATACTGCAAGAAACCATACATAAAAAAAAACATATATTAATAAATTATTAAATAATTTAAAATGCTTTTACCTTCTTTGTTCAAATTCCAATTGATCCTTTTTATTAGCAATTGTAAATACTCTCAATTTACAAGATGACCAATTACCTCTTGTACTTAAGATATATGGTAAAAGTAATGTAAGACCTTAATTAAGCAAATTGAATTAACAATATTATAAAACATTACAAGCACAATACTTTACCTCCATCATCGTATAACCACCAAACATCAATGGAACCTTTCTTTTGTTTACGTTGAAACCGGGTGATCTCGTTCATAGTGTCTTTGGGTAAATCATAACCATCAGTTCCTCTGTAATATATCATGTATAAATTAAATATTAATTTATTTAAAATTATAAAACATTTATTTATTTTATTTTAATTTTATAATTCTTAAAAACTTACTTAACAATATTCACTTTTTGATTTTTATTTAATTTTGTTTGATCAACTTTATCATCAGTAGACTGTTTATTGAATGGAGTTGATGGTTCTTTATTTAATAATTCATTTTCTTCATCGCTGTCATTTTTATCAGCTGTAAAAGAAAATTAAAAAGATATACATTTAGTTTAAATGAAAATAAGTAGATGAAATGCAAAATATTGAAAACAAAATTAATTAATTAATTAATTACAATTTCACGAAAAGCGTATAAAAATTGATTTTCATACTAACTAAATTCGTATCAAAATAAAAAGTCTTTCAAGTATAAATGCTTATAAAAACTAATACATTAATTATTTTTTTAGAAATATATATCATTAAAAAATAAACACAACAAAAAGTTAGTTTTTTAATATTCTCTAATATAAAATCAATTTTATAAATAGCAATTTAAAAAATATTTACTGCATAGAAAAAGTTGTTCAAAATACAAATCAATAAAAAACAAATATCAAAATTTGATACTTACTAACTGTAGACATTGACTGTGATCTACTATGCAAAAATGGTTCTTCTGATAGATATGATGCTTTACGATTTACCATCATATCAAGTTGCATTTCATCAATGAGAACTGAATTTGAAAAATTTAGACCAGATTTGACACGCAATATACATACAGCCATATGAATATCTAAAGCTTTACTAAAAAATTACAAATATAATTGATGATTAATTACAAATTAACTAAAAATAACAGTTTATATTAAATTTGAGTAGTACTTACTGTAAAACATTAAAGTACATATTTAAATCTTGAGAACTACATTTGAACCAATTGCTTTTATAACCTAACATAACAATATTTGGTTTCAATTTGCCTAATCCAACTGTTTGCATTAAACTTTTTGCACCATCATCAAAATTAGTACCATCTATTTGAACATAAAATCCTTTGATTTTGTGGTAACATAACCAATTTATGGCACGTTTTGAATAAACTTCAAGTAACTTTTGTGAAGATGGAGCCTAAACATTTTAAATAATACAAAAAAGTTTGATTAAAGTGTGATTGGTTTCAATATTTTAACTTAATAAATAAACTTACTTTGATAATATTTCCACATACAAGTAATGACAAATTTTTTGTAATGAGATGTGCAAAATCAATTAATGATGGTCTAGCAGATGTCATTCCGGTAAGGACAAGAAGTTGAGGTCTAAAATTTTTGACATGATCTTCGACTCTGATAAGATTGTGAACAGCCATTAGGGCTTGTTTGTATGTTTGAGCTTGGGTACTTGTACCCCAATTGACATCTGAAATAATTAATTTCTAAGTATTTGAATACTTTTTTATCTCAAAATCAATAAAATTACCTGGTTTTTGATATGATACTATTAAGTACAATGCTAATATGGCTGCTAACGTTACTAGAGCGGTTCCCCAGCTAATAACAAACATCAAAACTACACATAGCATTGAACCTCCTAAACTTAACCACATATTATACAACTGAAATAAAAATAAAAATAGTTTATCAGTTACAATAAATGATAATGAAAGATTAATAATTATAATTGCTTTACCTTAAAAGTAGGACGCCAACCAATAGGCTTAACTAAAGATGCATGAAATGTACTAAAATTTATCAATGCATAAACACTAAGAAATATATTTGAAATTGAAGGTAATATTGCATTCAAGTCACCTACAAGTACCAAATGCATTGTTATTATCAATAATTTAATACAATTCTAAAATGTATAGTACCAGGAAGTATAAACAGCAAAACAATTATAGTAGTCAAAATATCAGCTCTTATTGGCTCTCCTGATTTATTACTAAATCCAAACCATGAAAGATTACTGTAAATTCTATCATTGCATAACATTTGAAATACTTTTGGAGCAGCTAAAAATGAAGAAAATGAAGCTGTTAATGTTGAGGCCAAGATACATGCGTATACTAATGGGCTAAAAAATGCTATAAGTCCAATAGTCCGATTGACTGCCTAAAAATTGTTATCAAAATAAAATAAACAATACATTTAAAAAATATATTTTACTTTTCAATAGGTTTATGCTTACATAATTTTTATGATCATCAAAATTAGACTTATAATATGGATCTTGATCTATAATTAATGTTGAACCAACCAAAATTGCTATACCAATGTAAACAGAAGAAGAAATAAAAATAGATGTTAAAGAACCTCTTGGTATTGCTCTTAATGAATCCTAAATAACAAATAATAAAAACATAAAATTTATAAAAAGATTTATTTCAACTATAATGCCTTAATCATATTATCTCAAAAGTGAATACTAATGATTTATATTTTAAAAATTATAATACCAAACTTCAAAACTTTTAATTCATGTAAGGTAATAAATATACAAAGATTATAAAGATTATTTGAGCAGTTTAAAATAGTTCTTTTACTTATGGTAGTTGATAGACAATTATCAAATATTTAATGCAGGTATTAGTATTTAGTATTTACTATTAAAACTTCTTAATTTAGTTATTTTATACTCAAATAAACTATATAAAATAACAGTTTTATAATATATAATAGCTTAAAATGTTAATTACCTTTAATTCGCCTGATTTATTTGTTCCTGCTAAAAATCCAGATACTGCAGGAAAAAATATACTAAATCCATACCAAAAACTTTTACACCAATCATCAAAAGTTTCATTCTTAAATATATTATTGTTAATTGCATCCCCTAAAAAAAATATTAAAAAATACATAAATATTTTTAGTTATATAGTATTAAGAATATACTGAGCTTGTACTATTAATAATTATTCTTACAGCTAAAACCAATGAAACCTTCATTTCTTTCACTTTTACTCTTTGGTCCATAAATAGCTCCTATAATTACATCCAAAATGGCTGCAATTATAAGTACTAGAACTGCTGCGTGTACCTATATATTATTTTAAAAAAACAACAAAAAATGATAAATTTAATAATATATAGGTAATATAACTAAAAATGTTACATTGTATTTTATTAACCTGAATTCGTGACCGAATGCCACCTAATGTTGCACATAGCAATGCAGCTGTTAAACAGATTCCAAGTAGTCTCATATCTTGTACCTCACCATCCAATATAGATAAATTAAATGAATTCATTAGAATCTGCACCATTTCACAAAAGCCTACTGTATGCATTGCACATGCAGCAGACAACGCTATAGAATAGATTACACCAATGCAAGCACCAAATTCTGGCCCAAGAGAACGAGATATCATAAAGTAAGTACCGCCTTCTTTCAATACACCATTTGTACTGATTGCTGACATAGATAAGGCCGTTATAGTTGTGATAGCACCACCAAACAATATTATGACAATTCCTGAAACTAATTTTTATTGTTTAATTTTTAAAATTTCCATTGATGATAATATAAGAAAATAAAGTTATATTACATAAACCAGTGGTACAAACAACCCATGCTACTCTTAAAAATAACATGAGGCCCCATATTTGTACCAGGTTACGGATAAGAACTCCTTTAATCCACCCTTGTTCATGTTTCTTTTTTGTTGGTCTACTAGGTTCATTTTCTTGAGCTTCCATATTCTTTAACAATAAATGTGTTATAAAATGATAAGTAATTTTGACAAGGAAAAAACACATACTTTTTCAGCCAAATCACAATTATGTAGTTCATCCAGAGTAGGTCTGCATGCAACATGCACTGACATAATATTTCTATAATTATCTAATCTTGGTAATGCTTCACGAGTCAGTTGTCGAAAACTTTTATATTTGTTATCATCCGATGATGCACTATCTAATCTTGTCCTTTGAGGGGTTTCAGAATCCACCAATTTTACTTGAAACCTGGTGCGTTTTGTATCTGAAACGACACTTTTCAACTCAACTTCATTTGATTCAGAGTCCATTTTTATCTAAAAAAAAAACATAAATATAATATGTAATATATTAAACAATAATTAACTCATATAACCATGGTATAGGTAAATGTATAGTTAAAAATATATCAAGTTTCTAATTATATTCCTCAAATCAAGTCAGTACCTAACTATTTATTTGCCTCAGACTTAAACTAATGAGTAAGAAATGACAAAATATAATTAATATCATATTACCTACCTTCAGTTAATTTTTTCTCAAACTTTATTTATTCATCATTGGCAAAATAAGTATTTACATATTTTACTAGGTATTTATATTATATGATAAATTTAATAATTTATTAACTCTAGACATAGGTATTTTTATAGCACAAGATTCCTACAAATGAAATTATTTAATGAAAATAAATAATCTTAAATCAATTTATTACAGTAGTTATTAGATTCTCAACTGAGTAAATTTATCAAATCAATATAGGTATCATGGAAATCATTTCTTAATTCTCATCAAACCTATAATAAAACAAAAATTCAATAAAATGCAGTAAATTAAAAACTAATAAAACGCCATTAGAGACACTGGTTGGACAATAAGGTGAGACCTTGCAATGGAACATCTAAATTGTATTGAGAACAGCAACAAGACAATCAAAAAGAATTATGAAAAACATTTTTTGATGATTTATAACTAGCAATAGGAGTGTTCCCTAAATTCTAATGCGTAATATCCTTCACAATTTATTACCACATAAGCTCTGGTATAGTAAATATAATTCATGAGCAAGCTTTGAAAACCAGTAAGACACGGCGGTGCAACTAGGTCGGGTATGTGAGTGCTGTCAGCCATCGCCGATAAAATATAAAAAACACTATTTATTTACCTGATTGAAGAACGAATCTTTTTAACGACGGTGAGGAGCAATTTTTTCTGTCAAAATTCCGTTTTCAAATTCCACGGTGTTAGACGACGATGTAGCGATCTCAACAACGTCGCAACATCGCCTCACTCGGTGTAGTGCACGTGCGTCGATTAGGTCGGTCGGGTAATTCGGAGGAGCGGGCGCGCGCACGCTCGATCTACGCACACGGGAAGCATATCGGGCACATAATTCTGTTGTTTGCGAACGAAATAAAAAATACGAAATTGTAGATACAACGGACACGGCTTGCACTTCACAAACGACCGGCGTTCGGACGGCGGTGTCGACAATAAGAATAATTAGTGAAACGATTAATTAATGATAACTAAGTACTTAATCGTTATGAATTTTTTCCCCTCATCATTAATACCTGTAAGCACGTAGGTATAAATGAAAATATGTTCTTAACTCGAAAAACGAAATTCTCGACCCCGACGTCCGTCACTTCATAGTCCGTAGACCGTTATCATGTCTTGGTCTGCAAGTTCAGTGTAGGTTAGAACGCGATACCGATAAGGTGTCGTACTTGCATGGAAGAAATTTGCCCGCCATTTATTTCAAATGGACTATCGTCCTTACACCGATAACAGGTTGGACACGTAATGTGATAACGCTTGCGATTTCAATGATTTCATACAACTCTGACAATAACAGGGTTCGGAATTTCGAATTACTTTTCCGGTAATTTCTGCGGTGTAGCATTATCCGGCTTTCCCGTCGGGTGACGAGCTGCAGACATGGGATTTTCATTGTGGACCCTGCTCGAGGCTTCGCTATTGTGTCTGAACGCCATATGCATCCTGAACGAAGACAGAGTTCTAGCCAAGTGTAAGTATCTATTCATCAGTTCGGCGAGCTGTTGATCCATATTATTCTGTTATGTTAATTATTTACCTCGTGTGGTTTTTTTTTTTTTTAGACGGCTGGTCCACTGTAAACCGAGAGTTTGAGGACACCCCATCCACAAAAACACAGATACTGGCACTAATGAAGTCTATCCGTACAGTCGTCAAATGTAAGTATTGATAGCCTCAATTAGTAAATTTCTATAGTTTTAATGTAAATTAAGTTAAAAAATACACATTGAAAACTTCTTTATGTTAAGCTTACTAATATTTATTCCTCTAATACCACCATGTAATATTTACCTATATTGTATAAATATTTTTATATAAAAGACTATTCAATATAATACCTACTTTATAAATTTGATAAGAAACTTAGGTAGTTTTTTTTTTTTTTTTTAAGAACTAAATTATTTTTTACTGTGTGGTATAGTTTATAATAATTTATTTTATTGAGCTTTTGTTCTGTAAATAATTATCTTTGTATTATATATTTGTTAAATTTGTATTGATCTCATCTTATAGGTACTAGTCTTATTCTAATAACTATATATTGTATAATTTCTGTAAAATCAAGATATAAAATAAAATTATAAATTTTATATTTAAATTAATTTATAAAACAATTTTTTTTGTCCGCTTCCCATAATATGTTATTTAAGGACGTTTATAAATTTGTCACATATTTGTTTAAATCATATACACTCAAATACAATTAATTCCAATGATGTACCATTGATGTGCCTAGTTAAAAAGTTTTTAAATTTAAAATGCTTATTATAATATTTATGTATTCATTAGTTGGTTACAACTGTTACGAGGTTGGTTATTATTGATTATTTTTTGATCTTGTTTACCAGTAATATAAAAGTAAATAAATATAAATTAAAAGTAAAATATTAATAAATAAGATTCAGGTACTTAGTATTTATTAAATTTTTTTAAAGCTTAATACCTAATGGAAAACTAATATTTATCAACAGTAGTGAGTAGATATCAAGTTTTGCTAAATCATATTATTATATATTCAATGACTGCCCACCAAGTTACTGCTTAGACTGAAAATTGAAAAATTGTATTCAAAATATACACTTAGAAAAAACATACTTCTTTAATACTTTACAAGATGAACATTATATATTTTTAAAATAAAAGCTTTTTTAGAATTAATTTTAAATTGTGTTTGTCTTAATTTAAAATTAAATTAGTAAATATATTCGGAATATTAATACTTATGTTGTTTATTTAAGACAAATCTTTACTCTGACTCTTAAAAAAAAAAACCTAAAAAAATATTTTCTTTGATTGGTAATATTGGTCAGTGATTTAAAACTAAATTTATCGTTGCATATGAAATAAAAATACCTTTAATGCTTAAATTTAAAGATTAAGTGAGACTTAAACACCACATTGATAAAGACATTATCTATATATCATTGTGAATCAACCTTATGCTTATATGATGCAGCTTTTCATCTTATTGTATTAAGTTATTATTTTTACTTATGACTGTATGTGTATAATATGATTAGTAATTAATTAATAAACAGTATGTAGCGATTCTAGAATTGAGTGAATAATATTATATTATGATAAACAAATATAATAATATGACGTGTGGGGCTAAACTTCAAAAAAAACCTAGGGCTTAAATGTAAAGCACTGCTTGTTTTAAATGGAAATTTTTTTTTTTTTGTAGTTTTTAGTTACCCAAACACGGTTGTAACAAATTATTCTATTATTAATTTAAAATAAATTATTTAGTGTCACATAAAATGTTTAATCATAATTCATGACGTGAAAGAAAACAATATTTATATTTTGATTTTCTAATACTTTGACAATTATTAGAAAATTAATTTAAACACAATAATTTTTAATTTGTCTGAAAACTTAGTATTTACATTTTTCCCAATTGTTAGAGCCCCCCATTCTATCCAATGTACTATACTATTAATATTTTAATTGTATTATAATTTATTAATAACTATTAAATTTAATATTATCTTATAAATTTAAAATTATAATTATTGTAATGCATTTTATATTATTTTGTTCCTTTTTGAGTTTTTTGACCCGTTCATTATACCGGAGCGAGTTATGTGACTGTAGATTACAATCCGTATTAGATGCCCAGGAAACTACAGTTTACTATCAAAATTTATTGTACTATATAACAGTTTTTAATTAATACGATACTTTTCTCTGCTAACGTAATATTGCTTTCGTTATATGTGTAGTAAATATATACTACGATATACGCGCGTTTTACATAATGTAGCCCCGTATTGTAGACTTTTATTTCATAATAAAATATTAAAAACAAAAAATCTATATCATATTATTATAGCCATCATAATGTAGTATTGTAATTTGACAAAAAAAATTTTTCGAATTGGGTCATCGTAAAATTAAGTTATATGTGAATTAACCTGCATGCGTTGGACTATGTATATTATATATTGTTGTATATTATAGGTAGGTAGAGTACAATTCTGTGAATGTATTATACTCCTTAGGTCATAGATGCGTTGTAGTCTTGTAGACGTAACTACATGTTATATAATGCAAATGGTTAATATTTCCGTGACTATTTCCACAGTTTTAATTTTAAAAATAAATTACTTTCATTTCATCGTACGGTTTCTTGCAAGTATATAAGTTTGTTGAAACACTGAATATACCCTTGCTAGACATTATTGACGAATCTATAATATATACTTTAATATATTATTTATTTATTATTTATATATGTATACAATTAACATTTTATTTCAGATCCTCTCATAATTTTCAACCTGCTGATCATACTTGTCAAGAGTCTCACAGGATAATAAAAATTCAATTCGTTTACAATGAAATTATGTTGTTTATATTTCGTGTAACTTGTTATTTTTAAGATTAATATTCTAAGTATTACACTTATTTATATTTATATTTGTATGTGTATGTTTTACAATGTGCGTATAAAAGCATTTACCATCTTTTCATAAATAAATTACTTTGCTAAAAAAAAAAAAAAAATTTGTCTCATTTGTTTTCCTATTTAATACCATGCACAACACCTTACTGATTACTATGCGTACTTCCCAGTTCCCACTACGTACTCGCGCGCGCTAAGCCGAGTCCCATACCTAATTTATTGTCGTTGGGCCGGATCGGAATAATAATAAAAAAAAAACAAATCTATAAATAAAAAGGTAAATAGCGTTCGTCGCGAAACTATGCACGCGCGAGTTTAATTTCGCAACATACATTACTTAGCCGTGGTAGTATATACATATAAGAGGCACCTATAACTATCTACGTATATATATATTATAGCTATAATGGTAATTATTATGCACGTGTTCGCGTTGAACAGATTGGTTATTAACGATTAGAAACGCTGCTAAAACCACTCCGGTGCGTGGTGTGGCAACAATTCGCATTACTCGTGTACTCATACGCGCGGTAATGGATATATGAAGGTATTGGTGTACTGTGCCTAAGTCTGCGTCTACTATCTACCTGTACGTCGTGTTATTATATAGTATTACTGCTGCTATACATTATAATATTGTGTACAGCCGCCTAATTTAATTTGTAATTTAAAAATCCGCCATCGACGTGTATATTATACGCGGTTGTGACAACTGACTACAACAGGTACGCTTTATGCCCATATAGAAAGAATGTGTGTATATCGGCTACCGAATCCCACGTGATTATGCTTACCTATTATTATATATTATACTCACGATAAAAACGTCATCTGGATTTCTCAATTTTTCGTCCTGTTTTTGGCCGAATACCCAGGAAACCTTGGCCGCACGTTTGTAAACAGTAAAACGGTAAGAATAATTGAGTATACACACTTTCGTGGTACCATAAAAATCACAATATAACTATCCTATACGCTGTAGGTACGCGGTGGCGGTAGCGGAGATAGGGACATGTTGACGGGTCTTTGTTGTTGTGCAACATTCATAATATTGTAATCTATAACCCAATTTCAGTGCGGACCGCGAAGTTTTCGTCGTTTTATATTTACGATAATATTTACACTACCTATTACAATAATTTGTAGAGAATTTTCGACGTTTGAAATTCAACAATACCTAAGAATGTAATCTGTAGAATGTAATAGGTGTTATATTTTTTAATAAATGTATACGAATGCATTAGATATAAGTAGTGCCTATGTCTTACATAGTATATAAGAATATCTGAGCCATGTACGTCACACGAGAATGACCTCCGATTTTAAGTACAAACTTTTTTGATAGATTACAATTTGTATCTACACATATTACCTAGATGTGTTGTATAGAACGGAATACTATTAATGTGAAAGAGCTATATATTATTCTTTATGGCATGCTTATTATATTATACAATATCGTTAAAATAACATATTATAATAACTCTAAAAAAACGTAACTGCTGTTGAAAGATATGTGAATAAGAGAATGAAGAAAATATCCGAAAGTGTAAGATGTTACAGCTAGTTATTTTTTTTACGTGTGTATATTCATCCTTGCACTATTACAGCAATAGATTACTAAATACCTAAATAGGTAACTAATATATTATGTGACAACGAAATGTTATAGCAATAGCTTTATATACCTAACTTTTTAAATTATTCTTGACCGGTGTTAAACCACTGCGCATCATTGGCCTAATCACATAATCAATCAATGCAGGTATAGGTATTTGTTGAAACTATAGGTTCAATAAATTAGACCTAATTACACCTAAATACAGGTTCAAAAACTCATGACTCAGCTATAGCAAAACGATGATGTATACTTTTTACAAATTGCCTATGGAACTATAGAGCTCGTTATATCCTATAGTACGTACGGGTAAACGACAAGAAATCTTAGAGAATAAGTAAAAAAAAAAACACGATATTTTATAAAAAAATAGATTTTTTTTATCTATCATCTTTTGGCCGTATTGTTTTTGTACATAGAATAAATGATCAAACAAATATTACATTTAGTCTAATATTCGCTATTGTAATATTATGCGATATGGCTAAATTTTCGACTACACGCGTATAACAATAGATAAAAAAAAACATTATATAATATATATAACAAAATATAAAAAAAAAATATAATATATTTCAGAAAAAATACGAAAAAAATGTGCTCTTTCTCGTCGCTGGCCCCGTGTCGGTGATTGTTGCGTTGATGACGATGACAATAATAATATTTACATTAATCTGCTGTTGGGGCGCTACCTATATATATATACATATATAGGTATAATGCGTATGTCATCCGCACAACGACGAGTCACGTTATTACAATTACAATATTATATTACGTACAATAATATATTATAATGTGTATCGTACACTCGCGGTTTATATTTTGATATTATATAATATTATCATCGTTTTACGAGTAAAGAGAGAAAATAATCGCGAGTGCACGACGATATAAACAGTAAAACAAAAAGCTGTGTAGATGACGTGACGGTCTGGCGCGGCGACGTCGAAAGAGCGGAGGAGTCTGTGTACGTTATAAATGATGATGATATTTTATGCGGTTTTCGGTGTTTTTCGTGCGAGATGGTCGTCGACGAGCCGAGCGCACCGGCCGCTATTAGTAAGAGGACGACGGCACTCCGTAGGACGAAGACGGCCTGGAGGGAGCTCCGTAGGAGGACGACGGGCCGGAAGAGTAACCGCCACCGCCGGACGAGTATCCGCCGGACTGTTGGAATTGAGCCACTTGGATGGCCGGTTTCACCTGTTCCAATTCGACGCCGACAACGCGGCTCGAGTACGACTGGGACGGCACTCCGTACGAGGAGGACGGGACTCCGTACGAGGAGGACGGGGCGCCGTATGAGGAGGACGGGGCACCGTATGAGGATGACGGGGCGCCGTATGACGAGGACGGGTATCCGCCGGACGAAGATCCGGAGTTTTGGGCTTCGTCTCTGAGCACGATCTGCTTGATCTGTTCGAGCAGTTGTCCGTCGACGTACTGTCCTTCGTATGTGGACGGTCCCGGTGCTACTGGCACGTAACTGCCGCCGGACGAGTATCCGCTGCCGCCGGACGAGTAACCGCTGCCGCCGGACGAGTAGCCGCTGCCGCCGGACGAGTAGCCGCTGCCGCCTGACGAGTATCCGCCGCCACCGGAAGAGAATCCGCCGGACGAGTATCCACCGCCGCCGCCGCCGGAAGAGTAACCGCCGAAACCGCCGGACGAGTGGCCGCCGCCGAACGATGGTCGGCTGTAACTGCTTGGCGGTTCAGCGGTGACGATGGCGACCGTGGCTACGACGAGACACTGCAACATCACAAAATATGTGTTAAATACGACAATATGGAATTAATAATAATATATTATAACAATATATTTTTACGTCCGTTGGATTAAATGTGTTTAGAGACAAAATCATCAGACCTACAATAACTTGTATAATATACTTAATGTAATTTCATGTTAGCTCGTTTTTATTTCAAAGCGTATTTATTTATTTTTCACATCGAATGTCTTTTTACGTTTTCAATTTTTCTATTCTCCAATAACGATATTATAAAATGAATAGATAAATTTTATTTAAATAATATAATATATTATATACAAATATATATATATATATTTGTGGCAGATTTAAAAACAAACCCTTGCGTGTGTTTAGATCATATATTTATGAAAATCGCTGCAGTAATATTAAAAATATCGTAGGTACATTACCATCAACTGTCACAGTTGGTCTGGAGAAGAAAAATACAATTTACACAAATATTATATTATATGAGTAACAATATTTACGTTTTAGGCCACGTGCACATATACAAGTGTGGAGTATATAATATAGATACACAGTAGAATACGGTTTTAACATACAGTGAAAGCTCTAAATACAATGACCGTCTCGTATAGTGTACGAAATTTAACGCTGGACTATTATGATAATACATAAGGTATACCTATTTTATTTTATAACATCGTGTTGTGCAGTGCATATAATAAGTGTACAGTTTGAACGGATTTAACGTGCTAAATTAGTAAAAAAATTATTTGTTTTTATCCAAAAATTTTTCGTTTAAAAGTAACTATATTGCTGTGCTGCACTTTTTTCTACTATTATTAATTACTATATTATTCACTAATATTAAAAATATTATAGTCTATAGACGAACAACAGAATGACTACTATCCAGGATAGATAGGTCTCATCATCGACAGTAAAAATCAAATAATAATAATAATTATTATTATAGGTAATAAACGAATAAAAATTAATTTAAAAGTAACTTACCAACAGAAGACCGTTCATTTTGAAAATTTAAAAAAATTTACTTGTATTACAAAAAAATAAAAAACAGAAAAGAATAACCACTAAATTCACTGACTAGTCACCGAACTTACACTGACAATTGGATGGCTGTATGTAATTGCTCAGCTATTTTATACAACCACCACCCACCTGCAGGACACGGCTCGCGCGCTTGGTAGGGATTGAAAATGAAAGGAACGAATATTAAAAACTTCTTTGCAGATTCCCAGACTAGTAATTACATTATATCCTAATATAAAGTGATTGTAACTGCTTAAATCATAAGAAAAAAAAGGTATACGTATATAAAACTGCTGCAGTACGCAAGTTATAATCCCACGATAATTATTCGTTTAAAATGCACTATGATGTTATATAAGTATATTCCTATAATTTATATACGTATGGGAAAATTAATAAAATTAATTTCGTAAAATGTCTAAGATTAGTGTGACTTTAAAATTATTTTATTTTACAATCCTAAACAAAAAGTACGTGTAGTCGTATGTATACCTACCTACCTAACGTGTCAGGTACATTATATAAACTATTTTCTCGCCTATTTGAAACATTTCAATTTGACGACATAGTTTTTTTTTTATTATTATTATTATTATTATTGGCTATTCTTTTAATATTAATGATTGATAAAAATTAAATTTAAGCCAAGCATTTTTCCCCCCAAAGAAAAGAGAAAACATTTTTACGTGGTATAAAATCTATATGCCAACATCGGTCTATGTTGCATAGTTAAACTTAGTAGGTATAGCGTTTGGAAATAACAAATTAAACATAGTAACTTATAATAGATATCTCTAAATTCGAATAATCACTATCTATCGCCCAGCGCAGTGTATTTAATACATATTATATAGATGTATTACGAAAAGTAATTCTAATATTATGCTACGCTTGTAATATACCGAAATAAGTAATTATTTTAAAAAGATTAGTCATTAGTCATTACATTTATGCAATGTTAATGGGATTATTGTAATGCGAATAAACATTATTAAATCACTTAAAAAAATATTAAATATAATGTACAATAAACTTTAAGTTTATTTTTAAATATATAGGTAGTATTATAATTTCAAAGCGCTTTCTTTATTTTAAGAATTATTGTTTAGAGATACAACTGATACAAGATACATAATGTTATGGTAAAGTATAAAAATATTATAATTAATAATTCTCCGAATAATAGGCGTAATTATCATAAGCACGCATATTATATATATATAATACATATACATATTTGTACATTTCCTTTAATTATAGTTTTTATTTTATTTTCATCTATAAGGATATATATAATATATAATATATACATGGTTTATCTGATCTAAACACTCTTAATTATGAAAATAATACTTTTAATTAATATTAATAAAATAAGTATTAATAACACAAGTGGCTTTTTTATATTATAATTATAAACGTGTATTCATTACTGAATATTTTAATAATTTTTATTCATGTTGCATAATAACATAAATAAAATATAAAATTAGGCATATAAATGATTTTGCAACATGTTTTATAGATCATAGTATTCTTTGATAGGCATAATAATTATTTAAAAAAAATATATTCCTATTTAATATCTACTGGAGTTAAAATAGATATGCAATCTATCAATGTATTCATGCATAGATATTTTTTCAACCCATAAATCAAAAATAGTAGTTATTTGTATACTTACAAAAAAAAAAACAATTAAATTATAATAAGTAACAGTAATATTAGTAATAAATTACTGTACTTTAAAACAAGCATTTATTTTAAAATATATAATTATATAAATTATAAGTAGTGATAATCTTAATTTAAAAATATGTAGAATACAAAAAAATATAACATAATACTATAGATATTAATAACAATTTAAAGATATTTTTATTTTATTTAGTTTTTGACGACTTAAAAATTAAAATTGACTGATTTAAAAACCGGTCGCTGGAGGTAACAAAGTGAAATACAATTAATAATTATTATAGCATTTTACATTTTATTTAGTCTTCAATTGGAATCATTTGTAAAATAATGAATCCAAATTATATCAACATCTGCGTTATACTAACATTGTTTACACCTTTTTCTTAAACTTGAATTATTTGTCATTTATGATATATTATATAATATTTCTTATAGGTATACCTATTTCTTAATAAAATAATTCCCAGATAAATTATCCACTAATAATATATAAATGATTAAAATATATTTTAAATTACGTATAAACTTAAGGTCATATATCATCCATCAATGTTTGATCCCCGTAATATAATTTTTTATATATTGTATAGAAAGTGCATATTCCATGTTTACGTTTACGTCATGCAACTATTACTGAAAAGTTGTTTACAGTTTTTTTTTTTTAAACAATGTTTTTCAGTAGATATAGCCGTATGGGTAATGAAGTTATCTCGTTATTCTTAAGGATTAAAAGATAATATTTGTAAGTATATTTATTTATTCTAACCATGTGTACCTATTTTTTAAATGATTGTTTTCTCATTTGCAGATACCTTCGCCTTTAATCAATAATCGATACAAATTAAACGTAGGTAGTCAACACGTACCTATCCATAACCATTTAATTATCGTCTACTACATATGATACAACATACGTATCAACATATTATTAAGTCTTAATTTTGAATAAGGTCTATCGATGTACTTGAAAGATTAATCATTTCTTAATAGAAATCTATACTTATGTGTATAAGACATAGGTAGAGAACGATCAAAATCGATAAGAAAAAAGTGTTTACGATAAATCAGGTAAGATTTACATTCACAAAGTATATATTATCACAGAATAATTATGAATAATTCTGTGGTATTATTATGTACAGTATTATAGTTGCCTATTCTTCTTATATCGTCATTCGTCAATTTTTACAAACCGACTATGACTAAAACCCTAACCTGCAGTATAGGTAGTAGGTATACACGTGATATATATGGAGGGTTGTGTTCAGAGTGTTCAGATAACACTGCACCACTAGATTTTCATTGTATAGATGTATTTAACGTTGTCCATATTATATGATGCAATATCGGTAACAATATACGGATGAGTACCGCGTGTGAAATAATGATGTAAGAAAACGCGCGTTCCATCGGGTTATATTCTATTATTATATGTGATCAGGTGAAAGTAGATCGGTGAAATATGTAGGTCCCGAAAAAGACGCGCCTACAACTTATAAAAAGTAAAAGAAAAACGTTTCATTTTCCTTAAGGTTTTAATGGATATAGTACCTGCACTCAGCGACATACTATGATCATTCAATCTTTTAATGAGATAACGAACACTATGGCCACATGCCCACATGGGTGGCGGCTCCATCATATGGTTTCCATTTTTACTGTACATAATTAGGTAAGAGGTACATGGATAGGCAAATTTCATTTAAAAGTTAAAACCCATTCGCTGTAAAAACTTTTGGCCTTCGGGTGTCTGGATGTCACAAACTTTTTCCAAATACTTACATGAAGTGATATGTGTAAAAGTCGTTATTATAAGACTCTACAATAGGTATGCAGATGAACAGGATATAATTAGAAAATTATTAGTTGTCATGATTGAGTTTCGACTGGACAACTGGTTCTGTTGTTTAATGTAGACTATTTTTATACATACTTTTCCACGAATCTCGATTATATCAACGAATTGTATTACTATAATATGTATTATACGGTCGTAATATAATTACATATTATATTTTTCTTTTTTTTTCTTCGAATAAATCTCACGGTTGTAGACCACTTCACATTTGCTGTTGACATAACACCGGAAGATTATGCCGTTTTTAGAGGTCCACGGACTACTTAGCTATATATTATACCTATTATAATATACTTGCAGCAAATAACCTGAATAATTAATACATGCAGCATTGCAGCTGTTATAAATGTTATCTAAATGTTGGTGATTTATTCATGAGACAGCATAATAATATATTAATATTATGTTTTATTTTAATCAAAAAACAGGTGGATATCAGCAGTGAATATTATATATATTTAGTTGTATCGCGTGTTTTAAAGAGCGATATTGGTTTGTAATAATATGAAAGTGAAACAATTTCGGCACATTAAAAAAAAAAAAAAAATATTAATAAGAAGATTTCTTGAAAGTTAAAGTAAAAGAAGAAAAAGTGGTAAGTAAGTCAAAAGTAACACTATATTTTACCAACAACCAATATTCATTGCTTGAACAGGTATATGTCCATTGTCCATAAACAGATGTAATTACATTAGGCCCTACCCCTCCTCAAACAAATCTACTTTTAAACATCTTCCGAATTCCAAAAGTTTTAAAAAACCATACATTATAATATGTATAAATTACATTGTCTTATTGTTAGTTAAATCGTTTAGATTCTAGTTCACCATCAAGCACTTGTCCAGTTAAATACACAGTTTTAACATTAAAATTGATAACACGACTAGGTACCTAGGTATATAAAATCCTCAATTTATTTTAACATTTGTGTGTAAAAATACAATAAATTTTATAAACTTAAGCTTGAAAAAGTAATGTAAAAAGTAGGCACCTATTAGAAAATTGATCAATCTTGTGTTGTAATTAGTACCTATTATAATATTTCCATCTATGTGTAACTTTATAATAACAGACCAAAATTACAATATTTCAAGGACAATCGATTCGTATATATTTATACATTAAATTAGGTGACTAGGTGTATTATACTATTGCAGTTGGCTGGATACATCAAAATATTATCAGTTATTGGTTCTACACTTTTTAATATAAAAAAAATTCATGCACATCATGAGAAAAACAGACATCTGAATAAAGCTTTTATAGTTCTTACGTTACTAAAATATTTATACTTATTATAGTTTATTTATTATAAAGCTATGAAATCTTCAACCTTGACCTAGAAGATTTTTACTATTAGTTTTATAACGTTCGAAATTTATTGTCCGTCCAATTTTGTTTGTACCTATCTATCACATATACGTAGTTATAGGCACCTATTTATATTATATCACGATAAGTTATTACTGTCATGTGTCTGGATGCTATTGACGTAAGAAACTATAAAATAAATTAAATAACAAATTGTTGTTCTGTGCTGTTTATTTTTGTTTTGTGTAGTTTTTCATTGTATCTGGCACCTGCAATGAATAATTATATTAAAAGAATTGGTGATTTTTTTTTTTAACGATTCTAAGCCCATTATGCAATACGTTTATACCTAGACATAGCTATAGGCATATAGACCTATGCTTCATTATCACTGTTATACTATGCAAATTGAATAGCTTTAAAACTTTAAAATGCCTCGCCGGTCCAATGCAACTGCAGTTGTTATGATGAACCCGGTACTTATATATTTTAATATGCATTTTATTACACACGCAAACAAGTAACAACTGACTTTACTGAGACTATGTATCTAATAAAATTAATATTATAGGTAGGTATATAAAATATTTTAGTCGTATTTATAGTTGAATGTTTGTATCTGCGATGCGCGTATAATAGTTATATTTTAATTTCATGCCTACATTAATACATTATAGATCATAAATATATTAAAACCATAATATTTTAAAAAAAAGCCATTAAGTCTTATACATTATTTTTTGTATTACCTATCATTTTATTAGTATCTGTATTCTGTAAGCATATATTTAATGAGTAACGAGTGAGTTTGTGAGATCTATTTCTTTTTCAAAAAATAAATAAATAAAGTAAAAGATCCCGTAAAATGTTTTTATATTTGTATTTTTGTTTCTTGTCAAAGAATATTTTACGAATACCTAATAAAATAAAGTTAAAGTATAATTAAATTGTGTGAAGTGTATAAAAAAAAAATTATGAAGTATCTGTCAGTGACCTTTTATTTATTAAAATCATTTATTTCGAAATATTTTAATAACTATTAAATTCTTCCAGCTGATAGTCTAACCTAGCCAAGACCTACTGATTAATTCGGTCAAACGAATATTATAGAAGCCAAACAGATTGCTGATTAGTAATTCTGGACACATATGTTTTGAGTACAAATGGTTCGTTTAACTTTGAAACATCAAAATTAACCCAGAAAGATGGCGTGACTTGAATTCCAGTGTGTTTAGTATATGTTTTAGGATTATTATGCAATGCAAACAGAGAAAAAAGGATTAAACATGAAGTAGCTGCTTATTGAAGCCTCGCTAGAATATAGTATATTTTACAAAATATAATAATAACGAAATATTTGAACAGTGTATCTGTTTAAGACCGTGTAATACGCAGATAAAGTCTTTTTGCAGTATAATAATTATTATGCATATTATGTAAATAATATTATTGTTCTCCATCTTTTACCTATAGCTTAAATCTTTTTATATCGACATTATGTACTTCTGAAAACTTGATGAAAATAATAAAATGATAATTTAATAACTTTTAACTGTTCTTAATGGCGTACAAGACTTTCGTAAATGAACCCTTTCTCACAAGTAAAATGTACCTAATTTATCATTATTTTATCCACTTTATATATGTATTAGCTAAAAATGATTTTTATTACTTTAATAGTTTAGTATATCTAAGAACAAAAAAAAACAATGGTCGTAATTTATTTTAAAACATTATCTCTTATTGCCACATTTCTCTTTTATTCATTTAAAGTACACGTCATATATTATCAGAATTACAGCCTTGGGAAATTTCTTTATTTTTCTTCCGGGTGAGAGATTTTAGTTTTTATTAAACACGACAATCGGTAGGTACTTATCTAACGACTAATACTCTTGCAAGCCACAAGCTTAACCAATTTGGATAAAATTTCAAATTACAAGGCCAAAATAGTTAATCATAAAATATACTAGTATGTATTCTATAAATAATTTGAAAAATAGTAAATTCAAAAAATGTATACTTTTGTAATTTTTACATGTTATGCATGATGCCTACATAATATATTATCCATCTGGCTACACCGCCACATGCAATAAATGAAATGATAGCAACTCACAAAAATCATAAATTTCAGTTTCGTATAATAAACCTACAGATGTAATATAATTTATAACTTTCTTAACTCATTATAATGGTTTTTTTTTTGGGGGGGGAGTATTGAATCGTACCGATTTGAATAATAAAAACAACTTGGTAGTAGGTATAAATTCTATAACCAATTTCAGTTTTATAATTCATTTAATACGCTTTAAAATGGTACCTGACACTTATTGCATTCATTTTTAATATATAGCTGTAAACTTGTGTTTGCACTATACAACCATACAATTATTGTTCAAACACATAGGTTTTTATGTAAGCTCATAGTCAATAAAACGTTTTTTTTAAATTTTAGCAGTTTTTTACGGTTTTATTACTGTATATTGGGCGGGTGGTGTCATCGGGTTGTTAAGTCATTTTAGCTACAGGTCGTCACTATTAAATGTATTCTAATTTTATTTTTCATAGTATATTTTACAACGCGGAATTTATATTGTATTTCTTTGGGGGGGGGGTCTAAAGGTTATTTTATACCTAAGCCTATAACCGACGTAGTTTTTTTAGAATGTATGTAGAAGTAAGAAAAAATATCGTAGGCAATACAGGAAACACGCAGTTCACGTTTTAAAGACGTATATTCCCGAGAATATTATCTATTACTGTTAAAAATCTTGCGTGGCCCAATGACTGCATGTTGTGTAAAACGCATACTGGACATACTTTTACCTATTTATTTTATCATTTTATTCCTATAAAAACGGCCATATACAGTGACCCACTGACTTGGGACGCTAAGTATTGCACAATTCGTATACCTACCTAATACCTACGCGTATATATATACAATACACTGCGGTTCGTCTCGATTTTCATCATTGCGTATATATTCGTGGCAGTGATTGCTAAGTAATTTGTTTTATTCAATACGTGTGTAAAAAAAAATAAAATAGCCGTTTATCAACTTTTTCCACATTCAAACGATGCACATGACAGGGTAAACGGGAGAGAGGAAGATATTTATACATATAGAGAGAGAGAGAAACAAGAGAATATTAGGCTATTATAAATAATCATATACCATTTCACACGTATGCCCCTTGGACGTTTTAACGACCCCGCGAAGATTCACCTTTCTATAGATATTTTTTATCTTTGTATAGAATACGTAAGTGTTGCTCGTCCGCCTTCGCACGATGCCCAACTGCGGTCGTCCTGCAATATGAAGGCATTCCTCGTTGTCTGATTTTTTCATTTATATATATATATATATTTTTTTTAACAATCATTATTAAATTTAGGGATAGTTGGTAAATATTGATATGGACATACTAAAAAAAATCCGTCTAATATAGCGTATCGGAAAGTTGAGTAATGTTTCCAGTCTCCGGGTCCTACATCAGTTAGTTTGACCTTTATCGGATGAATTTATGTCAAATGAATGACCGTGACGAATGTTTTTTGATGGTTTAATCATAAAATGCAAAATATATTTGTGAATACGCAACTGTGTATAGTCATTAAGTTTGTCATAAAAAATTTACATTTTAAACAAACGGAATATTATCTATATACTTAATACTTATCACTGCATTATGATATGATAATAATATTCTGTGCATTAATTTATATACCTATATGGCTATATGTACTTTAAGTACCTCATGAATTGAGACATGTAATTTTATTCATGTCATTGTAATCAAAACGAACACTATGTTGTTATAAATAGGTACCTTGAGCCACTTGTTTGCAGGGTATATGAAAAACTATAAACATCTGATTATAGTTTTTATTTTGACTTATGAAATTGTATGTTTTTTAGAAAACAACAAAAAAAATATATCCACATTTTCCTACAACCCTAAATGTACTACAATAAACCTGAGACAACCTTGCTTAAGCTTTGCCTTATCTCTTTCAACTTACAGTATTATATAATAGTAGTTTATAGTTATTCCATACAGTCAAACTGTATAGTTTGACTATATTCTACAGTTTGACTATATTCTTTCCCTTATTGATTATTTGTGTAATGGTTATTAAATAAATTACAAATTTTATCATTAATAGTGATTTCTTAATTTAATTTTATGTAAGCTTTTATACTCATTTATTAATTCTTGCATCTTGTAACACTTATCTTGGATAATAAATTACGTAATTATAGATTTGTATAGAGATATAATTACTTCACGGTTAAAGTACCTACCAAATACGCAAAATAAATAAAAAATTCTTATACCTATACATATAATATATAGTTAAACTTACACCTCGTACGCTTAGAATACTTATTAGTTATTTCAAATGTCAAATCGAATAGTTTATTATTACTTTTAAATTTATATAAATAAATAGAACACTTACCGTAGTAAGCTAAACTACAGTCTATACACTAGTCCACGATCAAATGGTAAAAATCCAATAAATTACTATGTACAATTATTTTATTTTATTTTAATGATCACCGAATAGATAAATATTTTTGATATTTTAATCTTCATTTATTTCTAAATATTGACAATTTAAAGTCTTGACTTTTATTAATGTTATTTGGACCTATGTCTATAAATGTATAAGATACCTTGAGTAATATTTCACTGATGATTCTTTTAGTTTATCTACTAGGTACAATAGGTACATATAGTATTATTAATTATAGTTATAAATATATTGTACTATAATGACGTGTATAATATACCTACCTAGATAATATATAAATTGTTCTATGCATTTCACGAAGAACTTATTTATCTAATGCAATAAATCAATTAATAACAAGATCGCGTATCGACCTGCCACCTTAAGATTTGTTTGATGGGTGACTTCTTTGTAATAAAACAATAATTATATAGTTAAAGTACCTATGTTAACTATTTTGAAATAATGAAACATCTCAATTATTTTTCTTCGCGAAATTCTAAAATAAAAAATACTCATCTTTAAACTTCCCAGAACTGTATGGAAAGTAAGAATATAATAATTCTTAAAATAGCTATCACTTCAGAATAATTATTGGTTTTTTTTTTGTAATGCTGAGTTGGAGATACCTACAATATGATAGTAGGTATATAGATATAGCCATATAAGTTGTATTTCACTTTCGTTTTCAATATAATATAAGAGCTTAGTATTTGGGTAATATATAGCTTGAATCAGTTATTATTATTTTTTTTTTTAATCAGTAACAAGTATATGATGTTTTAGGTCGTAGGTACATATACATGTTATTGTAATCAATCACATTTAAGTCAAATTACTTATAATAGATGTATGTAGTATCTACTAATTTTTTTATATACAAACTCAATCGTGATAAGAATTATATATATTTAATTGTGATTCTCATTATAATAACTAAAGCATAATGTGCAATAGTTATGTGAATGTATTATTGTTAAATGTATTTATTTTGTTCAATTATTGGCAATGTATCAGAAGGTACCACATTTTATGTACATCAATAAAATCAACTAACAACCAATTGACGTAATATATAAAACGCAGTAACATGAGCGTATATATAATGTTTAAAGTATAAAATAATTTATAGAATGTCTCAGAATTAATTTTGTTGTTAAAGTATATATATTTTAGATCGCTTATTGTTTTATTTTATTATTATTTACTAGAAATTATTCATCATAAACTATTATTTTTAAAATACGGGACATTGTCTTTTTAATATTTCCAATTAATCATATTATTTAATATTGTAATAATCTATATATATAATCTATATATATATATATATATATATTTTTTTTTTGTTTTAATCTGCGTTCCATGATATAATCTAATATGCTATAATGATTTCTCATATTTTCATTAAATGAGTCTTTATAATATAAGTGTTGTAGCAGAAACAATTATTAATTTTTTTTCGTGAGTGAACATTGTATTGTTCATACATTGAAATTTGTTTACACAAATCTTCCTCCGATGATGATTAAAAGGAAAAAATAGATTGAAAATAATTTGAAATTGAACGAGTTAGCTAATTATTCATAAACTATTAAAAATAGACGATTTAATAAGAAAGAACTAACTAATTATTTAGATGATATATTCAAATTGAAAACTTTAAAATTTCTTTTTATAATTTCTTGTTTTTGTTTTGAATTAATTAATTTACGTAATTATTCCATTTATACTTTATCTATTTGGCGTTTTAAATATCTAAATAATTTACTTGCTGTAATATAACATTTAATAAACTGCTATCAATTAAAGTTTTTTGGAAGGAGGGAAAGGTACCTATAAAGCCGACGTAATAAACGAAAGTCTTCGTCTTTCTACACAAGTATTCTCTATGATTAAACGCGAGCTAAGCAAACTAGCTAATGGTTAATACTGCAGTAATATTACCTATAAAATGTATCTAATGTTTTAATTTTTTACACTAATACTAATCACTGTTTACCAAAATAAGTATTTATAAACTGAAAAGTACATCTTAATAATTTAATATATAAACGATGTTAGATGTTTTGAATGTTTTGTCGTATTGGTTCTTTTTTTATATACTGACTCTCATACTATTCATATTTAACCAGTACTTATATAGAATTTGAGTAGATAGTTAAAGTTGTAAGCCAATAATATTTTTTAGTTATCAGTATACAATATCAAAAACTATAAAAGATGGTTGGTTGTAGAGCGTGTACAGTATAACAATTAATATAATAATAATTAACTAGTTTACATTTTAATTGTGCGTGACATAATGATACTTGATTATAAATGATGCATTGTTTTTTTATAATACATTTATTCTTACACTGGTGTGCACTATCCAACCATAACTTTATATCTTTATCAACATTATTTTTATTTAAAATTTCAGAATTTTGTAATTTTATAACTGCAACTATTTTATATATATATATAAATAATTTATGGCAATTAACATTATATATAGCAATATTATATTAATTTTCTAAAAAAAATAAACAATTTTAAATTAAGAGGATGTCAGCGTACTGTTTGTTTTCTCTCTATCTGACCCTTGCGCTACATAGATAAAACGCATTTACGCAGAATCATTTTTTTGTTATCACTTTGACTTTTGAGTCATCTTAGAGTAAAATCACCCATAAAAAAACAATAGAGAATAATATTTTTGAGGGTAGATACATCAATTTGTCTAAAGATTGTCTCAAAACAATTTAAACATCATTTAAATTTACCTACAACGTTTTTTTTTATTTTGTAAGTCGAATACATAAATAACAATAAAATATAAAACCAATATGTCATACACTCTCAAAAATATTATCCTCTATAGTTTTGATAATAAGTGATTTTACTCTAAGATTACTCAAACAGCATAAAAAAAAAAAACGATTTTAGGTAAAAGAGTTTTATTTATGACTTATTTTGTGCGTGGTGTGAGAAAGAAAACAAATATTGCGCTGACATCCTCTTGATCGAATTTTTTCAATTTAATTAAATTAAAGTGCAAGTTTTGATATTATAATATTCATACAAATTAATAATTCTATAAACAAATAACTACACATACTAGCTAAATGGAAATTAACATATATTATAAATTATTAAATAAATAAATCACTATTTTACTTTTACTTTTTCCTATAAGAAACATCGGAAATCTGCCAACACATATATTTGTATTGTGTATGATAATAAGTACTTTTTTATGTCATACCTAGTTGCAGCAGTATAAAAATAAAATAAATTTTATATTTACAATTGGTAAAATAATAAATTAATAAATAATGTAGTTTACAAAATTAATTAAGAAACATAATATTATTACCTAAATACCTAAGTACCTATAGTAGATAAATAAATTTGAACTTATTACAAGAGTTTTATGAGACATAAAAGATATAAATATGTTCATACACTTTTTATGTTTTACATAATTATTTCAATGAACAATAGAAAAGATTTGTTTTCAATTCAATTTTAAAATAATTGATGAATTAAAAAACCGCACAAGTTTGTCTAAAAAATAAATTATAATAGGTACTATAACAATGCATGGTATTGATTTTCTACTCGACTATCTCTGCACCATTTTAATTACATTTTATATGTAAGTATACATAGCCACATTGATATTGATTTTGAGATAAATAAAGACGCTAAATATTATAACAAGTGTTCCCAATGTAATTAAATCTTAAAATTATCACCCTATACACAATTAGAATATACTTTAATATTATGACAACGACGATACCATCGTATTTCGTTTTTAGGTAGATAGGTACTAACTCATACATAACTTGGGAAGGCCCCTAGCTTAAACGCGAGTTCAAAGGCCACACGCCCTTAGGGGAAACCTCTCCGTATACATAACACAACTATTTATGTGTTATGTATAGTTAACATCATATAATACATATACGGGTAGGTTATATATAAACATAATATAGGGTCATCGGCGATTCGCATGGGGTCATCGTGGCAGACGGACAGCCGTCGGCGTTGTATCGTTACGGACCGCGCGCGCGTGTGGGAGAGAAAGTTGCAGCCATCATCGCGGGAGTCGTGACTATCATCCGAGCGAACGGTAGCCCTCCCCCCATCTATGACTAAGTTTTAAGTCGACTCTTACGAGGTCCGTCGATCGACAAAAGTATGATGTATACGCGTAGGTATAAATAATATAAATAGGAATAGCTGGTGTTGTATTAGAAAATTTGGTAGGGTTACTGGTTAGGTATAGGGCGTGCGCGTGTGCTGCGATAATAAGTATGTACGCGAGGAGAACACAAGTTCGGAGAACGGGGGCGACCGCCTCAGGATGAAAATATGCATACTATTATTATTTATTATTATATTATTGTGACGTGTGTATCGTGCCAACGTATATAATATAATATGTGAATGTATGTGTGTGTAGGTGCACCAAGAAAATTATTATGTTTTAATAATAATTATCATCGCGCGTATTGCCCAAAAACGTAATCGAGTATAAACATGTCACAATCGTTTCAAACTGGCCGCCTGCGGTTCTCAAAGTGAATACATAATAATTAATGATATATATATTATGATGCGAGTGTACCGCGTACGTATATAAGCATACCCATATAATCAGGTTCGTGAGGAATAAAACGCGCACCTCCCCTGCACCTGCACCAAAACAAGATTACAGAACTTATAATAGGAAGTGCCCATATAGTTACATGTATATCAATATCTTCGTTGTGTAACGAAAGTTATTATTTTCTAAACAGCGTATAGAATCTGGCATTCTGCATAATATATTAGGTTATACCTATACACCATAAATATATATTATAAGTAATAAGTATGTATACCATGATACCATGTATAATGTATATAATATATAATACATATATATATATATTATATAATAATATATTTACTGTAAGCATGATCACCCCTATTTTTTCCATAAATAATGAATTAATATAGGTAAATTTGATTTTTAAAATTTTCAAAAGGGCACCTATATTTAAACAAGAACATATTTTTTAAAATTCTTGAGATTTTTTGTAATACTTAAGTTTGTATCACTACTCTATACTTCTAAAGCACCTATTACCAAAAATCTCAAGAATTTAAAAATATGTTCTTGTTTAAGAACAACACTATTATAGAATTTAAACATTTCGCTTATTTAAGATTTAATGTATTTGCTTTCGAAAATAATATAAGAACAGTAGAAACCGTTTATAATAACACCGGTTGAAATGACTTATTGGGTATAATGACTTTAGATTGGAGGTCCCTAGAAAACTCCTATTGTATGTAATAATTTTTTTCAATTATTATGACATCTGTCTAATGAATATACAGATGTTATGACCATTATTTAATTATAATTTTTTCTATACGTATTGAATGTTTTTTCATCATTTTGGTCATTATGACATATTTTTCTTGGTCCCTTGAAAGTCATTATAAACGATTTCTACTGTATTCTAAATCAAAATAAATATAGGTAATATTTTAGTAATAATGTAATGTATTTTAAAGTTTTAACATCTCTGAAGACTAATCAACGTAATATGCTCGTTTTTCATTTTTATCATTGAAGTTAGAAATGAATATAAAAGTGTACCGTCTAAACTCTT